>PVJH01008832.1:0-54339 GCA_004026705.1 Nesogale talazaci | reverse complement strand
AAAGGATTGACTTTACCATCATGGTCCACAAAATTCATAGTTATATTTGTAAAGAGAGAGAGAGAATATGAATTTGTTACTGGCTGTGGAGTTAGTTCTAACTGAAAATCAAACTCAAACCAGTGTCATCCTTATAGTTGTTATGCTTGAACTCACTGTTGCAGCCACTATGTCAAAACCATCTTGTCATGCTTTTTTGTTTCCCCTTGACTTTACAAAGCATGATGCTCTTTTCCAGATACTGGTCTTTCCTGATAACATGTCCAAAGTATATGAGATAAAGTGTCTCCATCCTCACTTCTAAGGAACTTTCTATCTGTACTTCTTCCAAGAGAGATATGTTTATTTTAGTTGAAGAATACTATTAATTTTATTCACCAGAATCATAATTCAAATGCATCAATCCTTTTTTTGTCTTCCTTATTAAGTGTCAAACTTTTATGTTCATATGAGGCAATTAAAATATATGGATCTAGCACACCTTATTTCTCAAAGTGACATCCTTGTTCTTAAATATTCCAAGAGGTTTTGTACAGTACAGTTGCCAAAAGCAACATGTTATTTGATCTCTTGACTGCTCCTTTGAGCATTGATTGTGGATTCAAGCAAGAAAAAAATCCTTGACAGTTTCAGTCTTTTCTCCATTATCATGAGGTTACCTACTGGTCCAGTTGTCACAATTTTGATTTGACTTACATTAAGTTATAATCCATGGTGAAGGTTGCAGTCCTGAATTTTCATCATCAAGTTCTTCAACTCCTCTCTTTCAGCAGACAAGACTGTATCATCTGCGTGTCAAAGGTAAATATACGCATACAAATATACTTTGTCAAAGTTATATGTATTCATGGGTGTACTCCCATTCACCCTTCTACACCTGATATATCTGTGTGACAATCCATGTATCTACTTATAGATTTAATTGTTATTGCATGATTGTGTATATAATAATGTTTACCTTATATGCCTTTATTGCTTGGCAACCTTCTATGTCTTCTTTGCTTCATCATTTTTTGCCAACCTGATGCTTATTGTATATTGCCTTCCCCTCTACCCAAGTTAGCATCTGTCTCCCATGGTAATATGTTTTTTTTTTTTTTGTAAAAATCACCTTTCTTGACATTTTATCATAATGAATGATTACAAAATGGTCCCTTTTGTGACTGACTAATTTTACTCCGCATAGTGTACTCCAGGGTCATCTGTGTTGTGAGGTAGTGTTGCTGGCTTGTTTCAGATAATTTTTTGATGCTGAATTCATTTTATTTGTGGGCTTTCTAGACATTTTCTTCATTGTTGTCATTGTAGTTTTGCTAAATATTTATGATGTTCTTTTTTATTTTGATGAGGTTTATCAATTTTCCTTGAGGTTCCCCTGTAATTATTAGTTCCAAAGAGCCAAACAATCTGCTCTATTTTGAAATCCACGGTACTTGACTTCCTCTCCAATTGTATGTTCTGTAACTATACTCTTCCCTTTATTTTCCTTTAATTGTATTTATTATAAATTGTTGTATTTAAATCCCTATTTTCAGTCTTGTAGGGTTATCTTACTTTGGGTACTACTAAGTCTGGGATGTCTTTTGGGTAGTGGTGTCACATATGTTACTCTTGAGCTCTTAGTTGTTCTTGATTCTCTGACCACAGAACTTTCCTTAGGATTTCTTGTAAAGTTGGTCTGGTTTTTACAAATTCCTTTACCTTTTGTTTATTTTGAAATATCTTAACTACACTGTCTATTTGATGGGCAGTTTTGCTGGATGTATGATTCTTGGTTGACAATTTTTTTCTTCCTTTGAGAGTTCATATATATCATTTCATTGCCTTTTTCCTGCATAGTTTCTTCTGAGAAATAGGAACTTAGTCCTATTAGTTTCTGGTTGTGGGCAACGTTTTTTTCCCCTGAACAGCTCTCAGGATTATGTGCTTTTTTTTTATTTTGGAGAGTTTGATTATATTATTTTTTCAGTAATTTTCTTTTTTTTGGGGGGGGGGTCTATCCTGCTTCATGTTTCTCAAGCTGCTTGTATACATATCTTCTAGATTCTAGGGGAGTTTTCTTCCAACAACTCTTGAACAATTTCCCATGGGTTTTCCTTGTATTTTCCTATTGTAGGTTGTATAGTGGTTACACATGGGGCTGAAATCCCAAAAGTCAGCAGCTCAAATCCAGGGTAGAAAGATGGGGCTTTCTGCTCTCATCAACATTTTCAGACTTGGGAACTCAAAGGGCAGTTCTAATCTGTCCTTTAGGGTCACTATGAGTCAATGCTGATTCTATGATAATGAGTTTATTTGTTAGTTTCTTGGTCTTCCTTTTCTGAAATTCTGACCGCACATAATTTCTAGACTTTCCTTGGATATTTTTTATCTATTTTTATCATTGTTTCCCTGGAATTTTAGCATTTAATTTTTAATTTTCTTTTTTTTGGACATGAAGACATTTCTAATAGATTAGAAGACATTTCTAATAGATTAGATTGTCCCTTATAGATACAATTCCTATAAACTTGGGATGTATATATATGTACATATTTATTTTATTGGGTATCTTCCAGCTCTTATCACAATCTGTACATATATACACCCACTGTGTCAAGCACATTTGTAAATAGATTGCGATTATCATTTTCAAAACAATTTCTTTCTACTTGAGCCCTTGATATTGGCTCATTTTTCCTCTATCTCCCACCCTGCCTCCCTCATGATCCCTTGATAATTTATAGATTATTATTTTTTTTCATGTCTTACACTGACCTCTGTCCTCCTTTACCCACTTTTTTTGTTGCCCATTCCCCTGGGAGGGGATTAGATGTTGATCATTTTGATGCATTCACCTTTTTTCTCTCCTGCACATTCCCCTTATTCTCCTGGTATTGCTACTCTCATTATTGATTCTGAGGGGTTTATCTGTCCTGGATTCCTTATGTTGTGAACTCTTAATTGTAACAGTATACATTATCTGATTTAGCCAGATTTTTAAGATAGGTCTGGGGGAATTGGGGTCATGATAGTTTGGGGGGGGGGACATGAAAGAACTAGATGAAAGTTATGTGTTTCACTGGTGCTATACTGCACACTGACTGGCTCATTTCATCCTTCTTCTATAAGGGGATGCACAATTGTCTACAGATGGATTTTGGGTCTTCACTCTACCCTCCCCCTCATTCACATTGATATTATTTTTCTGGAATCTTTGATGCCTGATACCTGTTTCCATTGACACCTCATAATCACACAGGCTGATGTGCTTTGTTGTTTCTCAGCTAGATGGCCACTTGTTTATTTTCAAGTCTTTAAGACCCCAGATGCTATATCTTTTGACAGCTGGGCACCATCAGTTTTCTTCACCACATTTGCTATGCTCCCATCTTGTCTTCAGTGATCTGTCAGTGAAGGTGATCATCACAAAATGCTGGGTTATTAGAACAGAGTGTTCTTGCATTGAGGGTGTACTTGAGCCGAGGTCCAATGTCTGTCTGCTATCTTAATACTTAAATAAATATAAGTATGTAAATCTATTTCCCTATTCTTATATATAACTATATTTGCATATGTACATGCCTGTGTTTAACCCCCTATAAATGTTGTTTGCCTTCTAGTTCTTTCCTCTGTTTCCTACTTTCCTCTTGTCCCACTATCACGTTTGGCCTTTATTTGGGTTTTGGAAATTCCTCTTGGCTACCTTGTCTTTGGTCAAGTCCCACCCACTAGCCATCCCATGCCCTTCTCACCGTATATTTGAATCACTTGGTGTTCCCTTGCCTCTGGATTTTTTTGTGTCCTCTTTCCTTTCCCCTCTCACCCCCTCTCCCGTGTCTCTCCAGAATTGTGTCCTCTTTCCTTTCCCCTCTCACCCCCTCTCCCGTGTCTCCCCAGAACCATCAGTCCCATTGTTTTCTCCTTCAAATTGTTTATTCTGTCTATCTTATCTACATAGACATGCTGAGACAAAAACACTAAAACAAGACAAAGCAAAATGTAAGAACAGAAGAAAACAAAACAAGAGCAAAAAAAGAGAGTTTACTTTTCAAGTTAACTAATTTGGTCTTCCACTGATTTAATCTAATCTTTTGCTCTTTCAATGTTTACCTATTTATGAAATAGTAGTATTCATATGAATTGTGTTTTGCTGTTTTTGTATGGTGTGTTAGGCTGACTTCTCTAGAGAAATAAAGCAGTGAAGGTTATATATGAATCTATACAGAGAAGTTTATATAAATGAATTAGCTTACGGTTGTAGAGGTGGATATATTCCAAGTCTGTGGGTCATATGTCAACCTCGAGGATTTTCCTGAGTTAGGCAGCTGCTGGATTGACAGACCCAAGAACACCATATCAAACAGTTGGCTTCTAGCTTTAGGGATGAATGAATCTAAGCTTAGTAAGTAAGATGGCAGGCTTTTGACAATTTCTAGGTAATACAACAAACTGTGCGCTCAAGTCTAAAGAACTGAGGTTAGATGACAAGTCAGATGCAGGATCCTGACCCAACAAAATGCAAGCAAGATTTTTCAGTGTCCAATTATATTGGAAGCAGGCCACACTCCTCAAGGAGACCTCATCATGAGGAATTAATAGGTCTGACTATCATACTGATAAGAATACTGACTCATCCAAATTGACAGAAAACCTTAATATCATATATGGTTTCTATTTTTTCAATCGTTTTGTCACATCTTATAATGTTTTCCTGAGTCTTTCTAATATTTTCCCTCGTGTTTTCCTTGCTTTCACCTGCAGTTTTCTTGACCTTTTTTTCTATCTGTTGAAGGAATCTAACTACCATTCTTTTGAATTCCTTACCAGGTACTTTCAGTATAATTTCTTTCTTAGATTACTCTTCTAGCTTTGTTTTTTTAATAACTTGATTGAACCACTTTGTCTTGTATCTTTGTGTGACCTGAAGTTTTTGGTTGTTTCTGAGACATTATTTTTCTTGCATTTGTATTGAATCAATGATTATATGTTGGTCTGATCTTGGGCTCTCACCAGTTATCTCTTAGTGGATGTGACAAGATAATGCGAGTGTGTATACATTTCTCTGTTTGATATTCACGTAGAACAGTTGAAGGTGGGTTGGCTGGTTTGAGCTCCTGTCTATAAATTAACAAGTGGAACAGCAGGAGGCCCTCATCCTGTTTTCAAAAATTCCCATGAATTACACAGAACCATTGTAATGCTTGAGTTTTATTCACTGCAACCAATAAACACAAATGTGTTACAGGACAGAAGTTAAAACATAAATCTTTGTCATTCCCTTTCCAACATGCTTATCTGCAAGTTTTACCAACCAGGAAGCAGGATAATGAGCCAGGAGCAGAAAGATTGTAGGCTGATGAAATGAAGCAGTGAAATGAATCCACAAATGGCAGGTAACATGAAAGACCACGGACGGCTTCCAGGGCTAGCAGGCAATTGAGCAGCACACCATGGCTCAAATCCAAAGCACTGAGATTGATGCCACAGATGCAGAATCCACATGCAATAAGACATGTCTTCCTAAAGTCTGTTTAAATAGGTCTGGGTCACACCTCCAAAGAAACTTCCTTTCACTTGCAGCAGGGCTGTGAATTCTTTTATAGTCCTCTTACAGTTGCCTTTCTGCTCACAGCAGCTTCCATTATGGAGTTGTTTACCTTATGTTAAATCTCATCATGGGGAGCTCACACCTACCAAGCTACTGAGAATCCTGGCTGGTTAGGATGACCTCAACTTTAACTATCACACCATGCAAACATTAAATTTAGCATAGAAGTCATATAATATTTTACATTGATTATTTTGTGACATCAATGGTTTTGTTCTTTTGATTTATAGAAGCTAAGTTTTGTTATTTGATTATTTTGCACATTAGAAGAGGTGAATGAATTGATATAGTGTAGAAATTTTCAGTAGTCGAATTTGGTTTACAGGTGGTAAAGAGAAAGCAAGAATCCAGTTGACTTTGATTTGGAAGTTTTCTGTGATAGGCTATTACATATATGTTAAAACAATTGAGTGCCCAGAATTGACAATTTCTTCCCTGGATGCCTGCTTTTGTTTAGAATGGCTGTGTCTAAAGCAATTATATTTTCTTCCCTAAATGATAGGTTAGACTAATGAAATTTCTCTAGCCAAAGGGAATAAACTCCTGGGGTTTTAGCACATAATATCTTATAAGCAAAGCTTACTGATTTCTCTGGATACCTGGTTTAGGATTCCGTTCATTTTGGCACCTGTGTTTTCTTGACAAGTACATTTATATCCTCACATCCTTTTTTCCACCCACATTCTTTTAATGGATGTGGTTTGTGACAAACAAAAATGTACAAGTTTTCTATAGCCTCTGAATTCTTCCTTTAATTCAGTTAGCACATGGCTGGTCATAGGCAAATGCATATCTGGTAATTTGAAGACAAATTTCTCATTAGCATAATTTGGCACTTAAAAAAGTAATTTATTGGTAGCTTGTACAACTCTTATCATATTCCATATATACATCCATTGTGTTAAGCACATTTGTATATTTGTTGCCATCATCATTTTCAAAACATTTTCTTTCTATTTAAGTCCTAGGTATCAGCTCCTCATTTTTTTTCACCTCTCTTCCCCATACTCCCTTTCTCATGGACCCTTGATAATTTATAAATTATTATTTTTCATGTCTTATATATTCTGATATCTCCCTTTACCCAATTTTCTGTTGTCTGTTCCCCAGGGAGGGGATTATTTGTAGATCCTGGTGATCTATACCCCCTGTCTCCCACACCTTACCTTTCTCCTCCTGGTTATGGCTACTCTCTTTATAGGTTCTGAGGGTTTTATCTGTCCTGGATCCCCTGTCTCCAGTGCCTATCTGTATCAGTGTGCATCCTTTGGTCTAGCTGAATTTGTAAGGTAAAATTGGGATCATGATAGTGGTGGTTGTTGGGGGGTGGGGGCGGCTAGAAACATTAAAGAACTAGAGGAAATACTGCACCCTAACCGGGTCATCTCTTCCTTGTGACCCTTCTGTAAGTGGATGATCAGTTGCCTACAAATGGGCTTTGAATCTCCACTACACACTCCGCCTCATTCACAATGGTATGATTTATTTGTAACTTGATGCCTGATACCTGACCCCACTGACACCTCATAATCACATAGACTGGTATGCTTCTTCCATGTGGGCTTTATTGCTTCTCAGCTAAATGGCTGCTTGTTTATCCTCAAGCCTTTTATGACCTCAGACACTAATCTTTTAATAGTCAAGCACCACCAGCTTTCTTTACCGCATTTGCTTATGCACCAGCTTTGTCTGCAGCAATTATGTTGGGACAGTGAGCATAATGAAATACCAGTTTAATGGAACAAAGTGTTCTTGCATTGAGGGAGTACTTGAGTCGAAGCCCAATGTCCAACTGCTACCTTAATACTCAACCTATGAATATATGACCTATTCCCCCATAATTTGGTTCTTAAGTGTATGTAAAAGGCCCAGAGAAGTTTGCTCACTGGTTAATTCAGCTTGTCTGATTTTAGAATCTTAATCATTTTATACTATCTCTTATGCCTTTATGAGTATTTGCATGTACACACATATCTATACACTCTCTATATAACCTATATGCTTTCTCTATAATGTACTCATGTACTAAAAAGTAATTATATTTTTGTTGTATTTTGTTAGTTTTTAGCCAAAAATCTGTAATGATATGTAGGGTACTTTTTTTTTCTCACTTAAAACTATATTTTCACACTGTTATTATTTTTTTTGTTTGTTTTGGGCCATCACTGCCCTCTGGTGAGAGTGGAAGGCCCAGCCTTGCTCCTGAAGAGCTGCTGCTGGATTTGAACTGCCAACCCAGTGGGCCGCAGTCCTGCACTCAACCACTGTGCCACCGGGGCTCAGCCCCACACTGTTATTTTTAAATGCCTATGCATTTTTGCTGTGTGTCAGTCTGAGTTGACTAGAGAATTCATAGACACTCATTTGTAGAGAGAACTTTAAATACAGGAGCAATTGAATATTGAGAAAATTTCCAGCCCAGTCCTGATTAGGACAACAAGTCTGATATTAGCCCATATCTCTGATACCAATCTATAAAAATATTTTTCAGACTCACAAAATATGTACAATGATCCCGAATGCAGGAAGATCACAGGGCAGTGGGTAGAAAGTCTTGTGGATCCAGTGGTGGGAGAAGCATTTTAGTACTACCATGGTCTCCATGTGGCTCCTCCAGCTTCAGGCTCTGGCTACATCAGAGTATCTCCATCAGGCTTATTGTCACTAACGTCTAGCTGCGAGTGAGTGTGTGTGTCCCACCTCCAGTGAGCTATTTAGCTCCATGGTGCCTCCAAATGAGGTCCTCAAGCTGCAACCTGATTAACAGGCTAGATTCTACCCCTCCACTCATAAGTCTTGAATTGACAACAGATTATGTAACTACCATATGCTGTAATTTAAATACTATAATTGATGAACTATTTTTCAAATTGCAAACAAGGTGGTGATGAATATCATTGTTATTCTTGTGTATATCTGAAGGCTACTTTGATAAATACAGAGAAATGCAGTGTGCATTAAAAATTTTGATGAAATTTTCAAATTGTCCTCCTAAATAGCTAGAACAGTTTATATTCACAAGAACATTATATGGATATTCTTTTCTGATAACTTTGCCAGCAAAAGGTGTCAATTCCTAAAATTTTAAGGAGTAGAATGAGTAAAATTCACAACTCTTTTGTTATGCACTTCTTTGACATTTCCTATTTATTAAAAAAAACACTGCTATTTAGTGGATTCTAACTCTTTGTAACCTATAGGACAGAATAGAAATGCTCCCTGGCTTTCCAAGACTGTAGATCTCTATAGAGCAGCCAGACCCCTGTTTATCTTGGCTGGTAGATTTTGAACTGCCAACCTTGCGGTTAGCAGCCAATGCTTTACTCAGCAGGACTCTTATTTATTAGCTACTTCAACTTATTTTTCAGATAAAATAATTTATTTTATTTTTTTGTTGTTGAGAATAAATATAGCAGAACATGTACCAATTCAACAGTCATACAAAGGGGCTTCAAAACTGAGGAAATGGAATCACAAGATAATAGAAAATTTTCCCAAACCCTTATCCATTCATCACCTTTGCAAATTTTGCTTTTGAATTGTCTTTTTGTGATTTAATTTTTTTATTGTTGAAATTTATTTTTCAAGTTTATGTTGAGCAGTATAATGGTTTAGCATACAGATTTATTCAAGTTTTTACTTTCATTACTAAAAATTTCAAGTTAGACTAAAAGTGAGGATTCTCAAGTATTCAGGGAAAGAAAGTAATAACATAAATAAAATATTGGTTCCTTACAAACCCATTTGTTGAAATTAATCATTTACCCATCATGGATTCAATAAAGGATGGGATATAGTTGCTGCTCTTTGGAGCTTTGTGTAAGGCTTAATAACATGTATTTTCCCAGTTGTGATTTCCAGAAGTTGGTTGCTGTGCTCAGTTAAGCTGTACTTAACATAGCTGAACTGCAATGCTTATGAAAATGAAAGATTCTTAGAGATTTTGATTCAATATTAATAAGTTCCTCATGGCAATGAATTGTAGTTCTTCCCTATTGTAGTAGTACTAATTGCCTTTTATGAATTATAAGTGCACAGTAATTAAAGATAGTTGGAGGCACCTCTAAATTGAATGTTCCTCTTGATATGCTATGCCTGTTTACCAAAACAAAACCCCAATAATAACAATAAATCTAACCATGGTCCTGGGTTGAACTATAGTGCGTGGCTACACAGGATAGAGAAGAACTACTCCCTAGGATATCCTTAGATGTCATGTTTACAAAAGCAGAATGTCACATCTTTCTTCTGCTCTTTCTTCAGAGAAGCTGGTGGCTTCAATCTGGGGATCTTTGCTTTAGAAGCTGAGAGCTTAACCACTAGATTTTTGCTCCATACACTGACCATGAAATCAGCATTACCATTTGGTATCTTCAGGGGATCTACAGAAAGAAGTCAACCAGAGAGATAATTCTGGACTACGAGTCAGAAACTTAGAACACCATGGGTCACTAGAAATCCAAGTGGGTAAAAAATGAAAAATGAATTCAAGGGAAGCAGATCTCTGAAGAATGAGAATGAAGAAACAATCTATAGTGTTCACAGGAAAAAGAAGAGTGATTGCTATAATAGCAAAGAGGCATAGGAAGGACAGAATTTGGAATTAATCGTATAGAATTAAATTGACAAAGCATAGTAGGAAGATAATAAAATTACGATATTAAATGTGAGCAGTTTTTAAATGACATGGTAGGCAGAACCAGTAATTCAAGGATCAGAGGCTATTGAAAGAGTCAGAGGATGATCAAAAACAGAAAACCAAGAGCATAAACAAAGAGACCAGGCATGTTATTGAAAAAATATGAGATTAATATAGGCTACTATGAGCAGATAAAGCATATAAAGCAAAGCAAATTTTAAAACAGTATGCTATTTGATATTTATCATAGAAACATTGTTTTCATTGTTAGGTGACATCAGTTGGTTTTGATTCAGCAACCCAATGTATCAGAGACTAAACACTGCCCAGACCTGTGAATTCAAATCACCAATGTTTTTCATTGCATCTTGATTGCATGTTTGATCAACTGCAGAATGAAGACCTTGGTGAATAAATTTAAATAATAGTTACATTGATTGGTTTTTCTTGAAGGCAAGTAGATATAACCATATCATAGAGAGTATTGCACCTTGAAATGCCATTTTTGACAGTGAATGCTATGCCATTGCCTCTTGATAGTGTCATCCATGGCATAGTAAACCATATGATTTTCTTTGATTTACTTTTCCAAACCATTTTATTAGGAACTTATCCAGACATCATACCTTCTGGACATCATACCTTTCCATAGTTCAATCATATCAAGCACTGCTATACCATTGCTACCAAAATTAGTTTCAAACCTTTTCTTCTTTCTTGAAATCCCTGATATCAGCTCCCCCTTAGCCCCATGACCACTTTCCCACCCAATCCCCAATCCCCCTCTAGAAACCGTTATTCTAGTTGTCTCTATAGAATCGCTCTTCCTGGGTTTCATAAAAAACATAGAAAAACCCATAATAGAGAGTCAAGGAAGCTACCAACTATGACAGCGTACAACAGAGGTAAGTCCCAAAATGTGGAAGAAAAAAAAAAGACAAAAAATATTTAAAACCAGATAAAGCTCAAAGTATATCATAAGGAAGATCAAAGAACAAGGTTTTAACCCTTTGAGTCAGATTATTATTTTAATCTACTAGAGTTGCCTCTCTGATAATTTTTTGTCTGATAAATCTTCAGTATTCTTTTTGATGCCCATCCCTCAATTGCAGTTAGATGGAAATCACAGGAGGCTTATTTTCTGTGTAGATTCTGCAAATGTGTTTGGGTTTTTCATTTTTTTTCATACTCTTCTGCAAGCCATGATCTCACAATTGAAGCTCTGATACCATTCTCTCTTTCAGATTTAGATTATGTAATTTACAATTCTTGAGTCACGGATGTTGGTGTCTGGCTTCCACGTGGGCTTAGTTGACATCTCACTTAGATGACTGCTTGTTTGAAAACAAACCTTTAAGACCCAAGATGCTATTCTGACAGTCGGGCACCATCTAATATCTTCACCACACCTTACTATAGCATCCATATCTTCTGTGTTTCCTTCATGGGGGGAGTATTGAGTAGGGTCACATTGTAAGAACTAATTATTCTTAGGTTGGAGCTATGTTTTTTTTAATCTATGTTTTTTTTTTAATCTGTCTCTGGGTTCGTCAATCCATCTGGGTTCACCTTAGAGACATCCTTGTTGATTTATGGTAGAAAATCTGGAATATAAGGACCTTCTGTGTGTAGTATCATTGATTAACCCATGCAAACTATCTTATTTTCTGATTCAAAATGGCCTATCCCAGTCCATTTTAGCTTACTAATACCAAGGATATTGATCTTTATGCATTACATGACATTTTGACAATTTACATTTTCTTCTAGATTAATATTTCATTGATTCCAAGTTCTGATTGGATTTGGGCAGCTGTTTCTTCTCATTTTGAGGAATGTCTCATAAGCAAAGGAAGGTACTAAAGGCTCTCTTCCCACAAGCTTTACTCCATCCGTGTCATTATGGTTGCCACTAATTGAGATGGCAGCTCCCCTTCAGTTATATTTTTAGTGCCTTCCAACTTGAGAGGTTCATCATTTGGCACCATCTCTGACAAATTTCTGCTGCCATTCATGAGGTTTTCAGAGTCTAATTCCTCAGAAGTGTTCTGCTAGTAGTCACAAGATTTTCAGTGTGAAATTGTTCAGATGTGGACAGTCTATTCCCTTGTAGTTTGTTCTTAGTCTAGATGCTCTAACTGCAATCTATTCACCATGGGTTTTCCTGCTGGTACTTGATACTAGTGACAGTTTTTAGCATCTCAGAAACACACAAACCACCGCAGTATGACAAACTGACAGATAAATCATGTGGTAAATATAATAGGGCTATGCATACTTAAATGTATATAAGAAAAATGAAAAGATGTGAAATATTAACAATGTTACTTTTTGGGCGAAAGGTTGGATAAACAATTGAAGGCTGGGCTGAGCCCCGGTGGCGTAGTGGTTGTCTACGGGACTGCGACCCACTGGGACAGAGGTTCAATTCCAGCAGTGGGGCTGGGCCACCTATTCCCACCACCAGAGAGCAGTGATGCCTCCCCAAAACAAACAAACAAGCAAACAAACAAACAAAAATTGAAGACTGCTTACCTTTTTCTTAAATTGAATGTTTTTGTAAGGGAAATATAGTTGACCCTTGATCATCATGAGTTTGAACTGCACTTATATATGATAATTTTTCCTTTTACTGTGAAGTCAAGTGGTGAGTAATTCATCCCCCCCTTTAAGAGGGATAGGTGGGTGACAAACTAGCAATTATTGGAGATATCAATTGCTCAAATGGAGATAAGAGGCATCATGTGCTATTTTAAGTGGATACATGCAACATTGCAACTCACTGCAATATCAACAGGAGAAAAGAAACCATCATATAAATAGCCCTTCACATAATAAACCCACACTATTCAAGTGTCAGCTATAAATTGGATGTGAATTTTTGACTGTTTGGATACTTGGCATCCCTAACCCCCATGTTTTTCAAGGGTCAACTGTATTTTTGTGTAAAACAAATAACAAAACAACAAAACCCCAGTAATTTTTGCGAGGAAGGAAGGTAACCTGAAGGTCCCAGTGGTTTCCTAAACCATTTAAACATATATGCATGGTTAAGTAAAAAATATTGCTATAAAATCATAAGCAACTTTATTAAACAAAATGTGAAGGTTTTGTTTCTTATTATATCCTCCATTTTGGTCCATATACTTCTGATAGTGGTATTTCCATCTTTCTAAACCTTCCTTGAAATTATCTGCATAGCTTCAAAAAAGTTTTGACAGCCTTGAGGAACACACATCATATTCCTTTTAAACTATCTGTGACTTGTTGGAACAAAAATAAATGTGAAGGAGAAATAACAGAGTAAAAGGGCAGATAGAGTATGTTTTCCTAACAGAATTTTCTTGGTCAGCCCTGGCTACCTTTGAAGAATGAGGAAGAACTTTCATGATGGAAAAAAAAAATCTGCTGGTGAAACTCTTCTGACCTTTTCCCACTAATGAATTCTTCAACTTTGTTCAAACTTCTTTATAATAAGACCCTATTATTGTCCTGTGTTAAGAAAATCTATCAAGATTAACCCTTTAAAATTAAAAACCATCAACTGGGAGCTGAGCCCCTGTGGCATAGTGGTTGTGCGCAGGACTGTGGCCCACTGGGATGGAGGTTCAATTCCAGGAGTGGCTCCACAGGATCAAAGGCTGGGCCTCCTACTCCCACCACCGGAGAGCAGTGATGTCCAAAAAACCAAAAGAACAAAAAAATAAAATAAAATTATAAAAAAACAAAAACAAAAAAAAACACCAACAACTGTCTGAGTTGATGTCTCTTCCTTGAATTTAACTGATCCAGCAGATTCCCATGGAAGCCACTATTTTGATTGGATTTCGTTTTCTGGATTTTACTGTTAAATTCAAGAATTGTCCCCAATTATAATTATTAATTCCAAAGCATTATCTTCATTAGCTTTTGTCTTGCTTGAAAGGTTGTTGTAAAGATCAGCTTTTTGCACCCGCTGATGTTTAGGTGATACTTTTTGCACCCATTGAGTTGAAAGCTTGCTGAGGCCAAGATACTCATCTAAATGAGAGTCCAATATATCAATACAAACTTTGCAGTCACATTAGTGTGAATTCTATAGTCTTTGTCTATCACTTTCTGGATTTCAGCCATAGTTTCTTCATTGACGGAAGTTGACAGTTTTTATTTTGGTTCTTTTTGAGTTTTAACTGATTGTCTTTAAAAATTTTATTTTAAGGGCAGCATTACTGTAAATTTGTTGCAAGCCTTCAGTAATTTTGGAAGCTATCCACTTGAGTTTTGTTAAAAATTTAAAATTAGCCTTGCACTCAAAATAATGTTTTCCCCAAGACCACATTTTCAGTCAAATAATAGAGCATTCTGCAAGATGACTAGTAACGCCAGGAATATAGTCATTCTTTAAAATACTATGCCAGTTAGGCAGTTGCCCAAGGAAAAAATTCAGAAGGCAGGAAGATATAGAAAAGAAGGAATGGAAAAGAGAAATAATTACATTGTGAGAATTGTAATCAGTAACATGAAACAAAATGTCTATGACTTGTTTGAATGGAAAACCTCACCTGATTCACATTAAGATGTTTTTTACACTGAAAAAAAAGTGTCCTGGTTTTGCATGCCCCCTAATGTGACTAAGAAAAGTGCATATGAAAGTATTGTCAGCTGCTATTCAGTAATTGAAGAGACATGTTTAAAAACATGGTTTGTTTGGAATGCATACATGTATGTATAAACTAGTAGTAATACTTCTTTATTTACTCTTATATACACTTAAGCACATAGGCAATGATAAGCAACACTCTCCTCCTGCTATTCTAAAATTCTTACACTCACACATGCATTTTCACATACTTTTGGAATCATTACCTCAAGAATGTGAGGCTATGGTGGTGAAATCCCTCATTGTATGTAGATTAGATAAAAGATGTTACAGATGTAGACCAGTGGTTCTCAATCTTCCTAATACCACGACCCATAAATATAGTTCCTCAAGTTGTGGTGACCTCCACTATAAAATGATTTTCATTGCTACTTTAACTGTCATTTTGTAACTGTTATGAATCAGGCAACCCTTATGAAAGGATCATTTAACTCCCAAAATGGTCGCGACCCACAGGTAGAAAACCTCTGATGTAGACAGTGTCTTAAAGTTAGGATGTTGCTAGTCTCAACAACTTTCTTGAATTGAGTCCAAGGATGTTAATAAGTTAAGAAAATTAATAATAAAGTTAAAAATAGGAATAGGGAATATTTAAAATATAGGACATTGGTGACATATCCTGTTAATTTTTCTCAGATTGAGAGTAGGTATTACTATCTAAATAGTAATGTGAATATAATCACAGAGGTGTAAATTGGTGTTCTGAGATATTTGAAAGGGCCCAACTATTTATAAGTAAATGTATATAATCCTTGGTCCATCTGTCACATCCACTATAAACCTTTGAACCCTCCACCATCATTCAGCAAGTCTCTCTAATGGTTGAAAAAGTGATGGAGGGTGGCTGGAGAGAGAGTGCCTGATGATCTTTCTTTGCTTGATAACTTATGGAAGGAAAATCTTACAGATATTCATATTCTTAAATTTTTATTTTGTTGCTGTGTTTATATTAGGGAAAATAATTCTTTTTCAGCAAAAAATAACAAATGTTGGAGAGGCTACACAGAGATTGAAATCCACACACACTGCTGGTGAGACTATAAATATATACAACCACTGTGGAAAGCAATACAGTGATACTTTGAACAACTGGGAATAGAAGTTACATATAACCCAGCAATCTCTCTGATAGGTATATATGACTTAAAGAAATTAGAATCATAACACAAAGACACATAACCACACACAAGTTCATCACAGTACTGTTCATAAGCAACCTAACAACCAATAGAAGAATGGATTTAAAATTTTTGGTATTTGCACACAATACATTCTTAAAGACAGTGATGGAACCACAAAGCACCTGTGTTAGTCTGGGTAGACTTGAGGAACACATACATAGACATGCATATGGATATAAGGGTACGTTTATATACAAGAGGAATGGGACATAGAGGAAGCTTCCCAACCCACTCCATTTGAAAATCCTAAGTCCAATATTAGCCCATATGCCTGATATCAGTCTATAAAGTCTCCTTCTGACTCATGAAGTCACAGGCCAATGGGTGCAGAGTCCTGGCACTGGCAGGGGTCTCCCCAGGGCTCCTCGCTTCCAGGGCTCAGGGTCCATCACCAGCATCCAGTGGTTGTAGAAGCAACTCAGCGTTGGCAGGGGTCTCCACATGGCTTCTCCAGCCTCAGAGGTCTGGTTCCATCAGGGCAAGGCCGTGTGGCCTCTCCTCTGGCTCCTTTAGCTCCTTGGATGCTGCCATCTTGTATTGTCCATAGTTTGTCATCTCTGAGACTAACTCCCAACAACTGGGGAGATAGCTTCTCATCTCCATGAGGGAAATATCACGAGATTTCTCAGAAGTCTCAAGAGAAAGCCATGCCCACACAGAGGCCTCATTGGCTATTCATTGGCTATCTCCAGATTAACAGGCTAGACTCAACTCCTACATCTCAATCATGAAGTTAACATAAGCACATGACTGCCTCAGCACCTCAGGGCATGGATAAAACAGTAGAAAATTATGCTGACAAACATGATAGTGAGATAAGAAGAGAGTAAAAGGAAATAGAGGAAAGAACTAGGAGACAAAGAATATAGAGGTCTAACTACAGACATGTACATATGTAAATAAATCTATATATAATGAAAGAGAAATATATCTATGTACATATATTATTTAAGTATTAGAGCTCCAGGCAGACACTGGGTCTCCACTCAAGTACCCCCTCAACACAAGAACATTTTGTTTTAATAATCCAGCATTCTGTGATGCTCACATTCCGTGATCACTGAGGACAAAATGGGTGCATAAACAAATGTGGTGAAGAAAGCTGAGGGTGCCCAGTTATCAAAAGACCCCATCTGGGGTATTCAAGGTGTGAAGATAAATAAATGACCATCTAGCTGAGAAGCAACAAAGCACACATGGAAGAAGCATGCCAATGTGTGTGACCATGAGGTGTCAAAGACTCAAAACAAAAAATCATATTGATGTGAATGAGGAGGAGGGTGGAGTGGAGACCCATATCCCATCTGTAGTCAATTGAACATCCCCTTACAAAAGGATCACAAGGAAGAGATAAGCCAGTCAGGGTGCAGTATAATACCACTGAAGCACACAACTTTCCTCTACTTCTTTTATGCTTCCTCCCTTCACCGCCCCCCCCCCCCCCGATCATGACCCCAATTCTATCTTACATATCCAGCTAGCCCAGAGCACGTATATTTGTTCTTACAAGGAATCCAAGACAGATAAAGGCTATAGGATCAATCATGGGAGTAGAAATACCTGGAGGGTAAGGGGAAGGTCATAGAAGTAAGGGGGAACCAGTCACAATAATTGACTTAGAACCCTTCCCAGGTGGACAGGCAACAGAAAATTGGGTGAAGTGAGTCAGCAGTCATGTTAAGACATGAAAAAAATTGTAATTTATAACTTATCAAGGATTCATGAGGGAGGAAGGGTGGGGGAGAGAGGGAAAAATGAGCTGATCCCAAGGACTCAAGTAGAAATAGAATGTTTTGAAAATGATGATGGCAACATTTGTACAAATGGGCTTGACACAATGGATGGATGTATGGATTGTGATAAGAGGTGGAAGAGTCCTAATAAAATGATTTAAAGCAAAAAAAATGTGCATACTTATAGGGTTAGTAGTAGGACAGCAGATGGGCATTGGACCGCCACTCAAGTACTTCTTCGGTGCAAGAACACTTTGTTCTATTAAATTGGCATTCCAAGATGCTCACCTTTCTGACACGATCACTGAAGACAAATGTGTCCATAAGCAAAGGTAGTGAAGAAAGCTGATGGTGCCCGGCTATCAAAAGAGGTAGTATCTGGGGTCTTAAAGGCTTGAAAGTAAACAAGCATACATCTAGCTCAGAAGCAACAAAGTCCACAAGGAAGAAACACACTAGCTTGTGGGATCACGAGATGTCAAAGGGATGAGATATCAGGCTTCAAGACCTAAGAAGCCTAATATTGCATGCTCACTTTCCTGATATGATCACTGAAAACAAATGTGTGCATAAGCTATTGTGGTGAAGAAAGTGGGTGGTGACCAGCTATCAAAAGACATAGTGTCTGGGGTCTTAAAGGCTTGAGTAAACAAGTGGCCATTCAGCTCAGAAGTAACAAAGCCCACATGGAAGAAGCAAAGCAGCCTGTGTGATCACGAACTGAAATTATATCATTATTAATGAGGGGGAGTACAGATTGGGGACCCAAAGGCCATCAATAGGTGAAGAGACATCCTCTTGCAGAGGGCTTGCAGGGAGGAGATGAGCCAGTTACATTACAGGGTAGTAGCAATGAAATATGCAACTTTCCTCTCGTTCTCAAATGCTGCATCCTCCCCACTGTCATGATCCCAATTCTACCACATAAATCCAGTTAGACCAGGGGATGTACAGTGAAGTTGGAAACATGGGGAATTTAGGATAGATGATCCTTCAAGACTAATAGTAGGAGTGGTAACACCAGGAGGGTGGAGGGATAGTGGAATAGAAAGGGAGAACCAATTTCAGGGATCTACATGTAGCCTCCTCTCTGGGGCATGGACAGCAAAGAAGTGAGTGAAGGGACACATTGGGCAGTGTACAGTATGAAAATAATAACAATTTGTAAATTACTAAGGGTTCATGGGGGAGGAAGGAAGGGAAATATAGGGAACTGATACTGGGGACCTGGGTGGAGGGAGGCTCTTTCAAGAGTGATGATGGCAGTAAGTGTGCAAATGTGGCCTGCATACAATTGATGTATGTATGGATCATGATGGGAGCTGTATGAGCCCCCAATAAAATGATTCATTAAAAAAAGGAGGGAGGGAGAAGGAGGAGCTTATATCAAGGGCTCAAGTGGGAAATATTTCGAAATGAATATGGTAATATGTGTACAAACAGGCTTGATACAAATGAGTATTGAATGCTATAAGAGCTGTAAGAGCCCCAATAAAATAATTGGAAAATAAAAAGAAAAAGACATAAAAAAAGAAAAAAAAAGAAAATGATGATGACAACATATGTTCACATGTCCTTGACAAATTTGATGTATGGATTTGTTATAAGAGCTGTAAGAGTCCCCAATAAAATGATTTTTAAAAATTATGCTGAGTGAAGTTAACAAAAGAAAATTTACTGTATAAGACAATTGTTATAGATGGAAAAAGCAAACAAAACAAAGCAAATAAACACAAGAGAAAGGCTTTCATACTCAAGGCTCCAGACTTTAGACAGTACCAAGGTCTTGAGAACAAAAAAGGGAAAATGAAATAATAGGCTAGAGAGTTGACAAATATTTCCCCCAAAAACCATATGTCTAAGGATTTCTCAGAGATATTCTTAGAAATATATTTATTGAATGTTTTAGATATGGTATCTTAATTATTTCTATTAATTGATCATTTATTTCTTTTTACATGATAATATGATATGGGAAACATGTAAGTGTGGGGGGCAGTTGTTTGGTTTTTAAAAAATACACTGTATTCATGTACTCAATTAATTAGAAGTAAACAAAAATATAAAAATGGAAGTGAACAACATAAAATTGACCAAAATAAAGTGAGTGAAATGAAAGCACCTACTAGTAGAGTTTTTTTAAATTAATATAAATAAGAAATGTTGCTCCAAAGAGAGAATTTTAAAGAATTAATTTTTTTTTCATTCCTGGGTACTCCCCCAACCCCCCTGATTCCCCAGGTTGTGTACTAGGAAAAATCCTTTTTATCCGTCTTGCTTTCCAGTCCATTTTGAATCAAGAAAGGCCATCAAAGACTCCTTTGTGAAGAATCAATTTTGAAGAAGGAAGAAAAATGGTGTTTGAAAGAAATCAAACCAATGGGATGATAGAAAAGTGAATTTTTATGTGTTTAATACTGAGAGAATTTCATATTGTGAATATAAAGTATATAGAGATCTGAGAAGGGACTAAATGTAGTGGTGACTGAATTTTGTGGATCTTGGTGTTCAAATGTTGGTATTCTAAAGTGAACAAATGCTGCTTTAGTTCCAAGACTTTGTGTCCTTGCTTTTTTCAGCTATCTTTAATTCTTCTGAGATTTAGAACTACTTCCTCTGTGAAAGCACTTTTGCTTCTATGTCAACAAAACTTACAAAAATGAATGAAATAGATAGTGCTTACCAACTTGTGAATAACTTTAGTTTACATATCATAGGGATTTTGATGCCCCTTTTGAATCTTAAATTTTGATAGTCCTCAAGAACCAGAGTAAATGTGTGTTTTGGTCAATAAATAATTAACTTTTCAGATGAAACTTGGCACATCTTCATATTTTGGTCAGTATTTACTAATTTTGTGAATACTTGATGATTGGCTAGCTTGATGAATGGAGACTGTTTTTACACTTAACTAATGCAGCTACTTGTGGAAGTAGTTCTAAATGGGAGAAGAGTTTAGGATAATTGCATAGAGCAAGAACGCGTGATTTTCTGTTTTTCTTGAGATTTCTATAAGCCTGATATTACTGTGTATATCAAAATACACTTTTCATGATACTAAACATTTTTTAAATATCAAGAGCATTAATTTTGTTTTGTTTGTTTTTTGAATAAAGTGTTAAATCCAGGTGACGTATAAACCCTGAAATGACATATTTGTCTTTAGTTTCTTAAATTATGCCAAGTGTTTATCTCTGCTGTGGAAAATATCTGATATGAATTTTGTATGTGTCCTATAAAATTTTTTGTATGTGATCCTTAGTATCTAGTCATAGCCTATTGGCTAAAATGTCTTTGGAAGACAACAAAAGCATAACTTGAGGCCACTAACGCAGAGCAGCCCTTTAGGGCAGGGCAGCACTGCGCCTGTGGGTTTCTGAGATCGGAGCTCTCCCTGGGGGGAGGAGGCCCCATCTTTCGCCTTTAGAAGACAAAAGGAGGACTCTGTGTGTCTGAATGTGTAATAGCTGATTGTATTAGCTATCTAAGCAAATATTATGAATTCTGGACCATGTTTCTCGTTCTTCATCTGCCTTAAGGGTCATTAGATCAGGTTATGAATAATTTTAATATATCTACATTAAAAATATGTTCTCCTTAGTCTTCCTCCAGAAAGGATCTCTCTCATATAGTGGGTTATATTTTGATTGTCCATTACCAGGGTAAGACAGGGTAAAATCGAATGGGTGTACATGTGTAAGATTTTTGACTTTGTGTCGATCTTCATGGACCAAGCCTTTATGGCTGCACTGTCTGTAGGGGTAAAGAGCTCAGAGTTCTCCCAATGTGCATCCAAAGATTGAAGGGTTATGACAGAGGATTATGGCCCTTTCAGAAAACTGGGTTCGATTTATATCTTTTCATATTGACATTAATAATATTTTAATATGATTCAATGTGTAAGAAGAGCAAGTTATGACTCATAAAGTACCCTATCCAAAACAACTTACGTATGTTTAAGCATGCTGTATACATTTGCCTACTGAGAAAGTTACAGTGAGCTATGCATCTATTATCATGGCATGTTGGAAGGGAGGATGAAGGGAAAGGTTCTTTTTATTCCTTTCATAATTTATTCATACTTTATAAAGTGAGAGGGGGCCTGGATGGGTAGCTGTTTTGCAGGAGACCACAATCCCCAAAGTTTAGCAGTTTGAAACCACCAGCCGCTTCATGAGGAAAAGTGGGGGCTTTCGACTCTTGTCAGCGCTTGCAGTCTCAGGAACCCATGGGGGCAGTTCAACCCTACCTGCAGGGTGGCTTTGGATTGGCCCTGACTCAGTGTCCATGAGTTTATAACGCGAAACCTGTGGGAGCCAGAACTTTATTGGACAAACTTATTTTTATCCCCAGTTCTTTTTACAGAGTGCAGTGTTAGGACTTTTCCATTGCTGGAAAACTTCTAGTAGAAAATATTTCAGTTTTCCTTCTCTGTCAGGTTTTGGTTGTACACATGTTCCACTTTTGGAGGTTTTATTGTAACTTTTTTGAAAATAAATTTTAAACTTATAGAAAAATGGCTGGAAATGTTTATTTTATTCTTTTAGAAATTTAACTTTTTAGAATAAATTAAGAACTACAGAAACAATTAAAATACGTGTACTAAAACTGTGAAGTAGATTGAGAAACACTCACCAGAGATTATCATCCATGGGAATGCTGAGCTGGAAGCCAGCTTGATTTATAAAAGTTGAAGTACACATTTGAATATGGCTGGGAAGTACTGTATAGAACAAATACTATCGGAACAAAGACTTAATGAAGAAGCCGCTGGGGAGTGGCCGATGGAGTACCAAGTAAACAAAACCAATGCAAGAATTATTGAGTTCTAAACCTCTGTTAATCATAAACATATAAACACCTGTTAGGGAGTGGCAGGTAAGTGGAAGGAATGAAGACCACATAATAAAGGGTTTTATAAGTTAGGCTCTTTTTGATATTCAAAGGAAAGTACAAAAGAATCACTTTTTTGTTTTGTGTTTGTGTTTGTCTTCTGAAAATATGATTCTGGTTCACTAAATCTGGAATGAGACCCCACATTCACAATTGATATTGATTCTGTTGGGCCTTTAACTACCCTGTGAACAAGATTATAAACTATTTTGAGATGCATTGTTTTTATTTTAGGGGGCTTACAGGAGTGATATAATCAAATTTTCATTTTTTTTGTTTTTTTTGGAAATCACTGCCTCTGGTGGTCATGGGCACTACCCAGTGCTACTCCTGAGAGCCGCAGCTGGGTTCGAACTGCCAAGCTCTCAGGCAGCAGTCCTGCACTCAACCACTTACCGCCACAAGGGCTCAGCCCCCAAATGTTCATTTATTGTGGTATTGAAGGAGATATGATGACTATTTAGATTAGGTAAGGAAAAAATGAAGAACTAAACTATGTGACAGTAGCAAAGAAAAAAAGGGAATGAAGCTAAAAGATATGCAGACATTAGGAAAAGATGTTCCTGCTTATTAATTGGTTGAAGAGAAGAGATGTTGAGGGATATGTAATTTAATATGTGTTCCAGATTTAGGGCTTGACCATCTGACAGGTGTTACAGTTTGGGTCCTTAAAAAAGTTTAGTTTGGTCCGTTGGGGGAAATAAGGCAAAAGTATCTGCTGGGCAATTCCAAGCGACTAAATTATCATTCCTTAAAAGCATATCATGCTTAGAGATTTATTGGGTCAGCTCATTTCAACATTACTGAGAGTCTGGTGTTTGTCAAATACCTCTGGTTCTGCATTGCACTGCCGACCACAGAGTCAGCAGTTCGACTCCACCAGTCGCTTTGTGGGAGAATGGCGAGACTTTGCGTTCCCATAAACAGTTACAGCCTTGGAAGCCCACAGGGGCAGTTCTCCTCTGCGATACAAAGTTGCTACGTGTCAGAACAGACTTGAGGAAAGTGAGTTTGAATTGGTTGGTGTTTTCCAAATTTTCGGCTAATGCTCAGAATACTGTTGGTGTTTGGTCGTATAGAGCCATTTCCAACTCCTCCCAACCCTTTGTAGAACAGAATGAAAATGAAACCACCCCTGGTCCTGCACCCTCCTCCCTTTATTGCACCCAGTGTGCCATTCCGGATTTTTGTTTCGTTTTGGTGCTATTCCATCTTGTTGAGGAAAATATCCCTCCTTTTCACTGCCCCTCTGCCAACCATGATGTCCTGTTCCGGGGACTGGTCTCTCCTGACACGTCCAGAGTACAAAAAGTCCAATAAGGGTTGAAATGGAGTATTTTACCTCTAAGATCTCTCTATTGAATGGAAGAAATAAAACCACATCAATGATTAGAATTTAGTGTGATCAACCCAATATTGAAAGGTACCTAGATGGGAATGATCTCTGGGGATGACTTCGGGAACTTTTCATTGGGGTGACAATTCAACAAGCTGTAAAATAGTGAATAGAATTTCTACATGCAGACTGGATGCAGGTGGAGAGAAGAGACAGTCAGCCTGGAAGTGTCCTTCCTGGTATGCACAAGGTTCTGATCACTTGCCATAGCAGTAGGTCAAAGTAAAAGGTTGTATGGTGAAAGGTAGCTGCAGAGGTCTAATCTTCTACTTCTTGGGCACGGGAGCCCCTAACCTATAGATAATGAGGAAAAGGACACCTGGCATGGTTATTTGACATTTTAGAGAAAACACTTTGGTACCTGTGTGAATGATCAATTGAAAAGGAATACAATCTCTATTCAGTTGATCAGATAGATCATCTCAGATAGATAGTATTAGGCAGTGGTCTAAGCTCTTATTGTCATTCCCCAAACAGAAATGCTTTAAAAGGCAAGGCAGGTGAGAGGAATGTAGGAAGAAATGGTGAAATGCCTTCAGAGGGGCAGATTCTGTGGTGAAAGGGAAATTGTAGTATGCATTCCCTTCTTAACCAAGAATTCATTTTAAAAATCTCAAAAGTTGATTGATCATTGGATTCTGATAAAAACCGAGGAGAGTCAGTGGTGACTGAAAGACCAAATGATTTGGGAAGTTGATTTCTATCTGAGAGAATGGATGTTTGTAAAACCCACTAACAGCAAGGGGATATAAGGGAAAATACATGTTTTTCTTTTTGGTGAAAAGTGAGCTCAGTTTAGATGTATTTAATTTGAAATATTGAAGAAATATCTAGGAAGAATAGTGAGAACTGGTTGGAGAATGAAGGAAAAAAGTATGTAAAGAAAAGAGGGCTGAGAATGGAACTTTAAGGAGATTAAAATTGGCCGCTGTTACAGGATCAACAAATAGTGTTTATGGTAAAGGAGCCTGGGGACTTGGAATTGCTGGAGGAGAGGAATTCAGTGTTCCCATAGAGAGAAATGCTCAGCAGTGTCACATGCCACAGAGAGGTAGGTAGTTAGCATAAAAACTGCAGATTCCTTTAGATTTGGTCAGGCACAGTCATTAGCAGAGTGGTACAGAGCAATTGTAGTGGGGTGTGAAGCTTATAACTTACTTGTGAAGTAATTGGAAGGGTTGTCTTTCAGAAGAATGCTTTCTCTGCTTTTGCTATTCATTAAAGGCATTTCCTCAAGTTCATGGTTGAATGGTCTATTTATGGACAATCCATTATGAGATAAATTACCCTTAGTTGTATAAATATGTTAAAAGTCATAAGAAAATGTAAAGTTAGATATGATTGATTTCAAACTGAAAAATTGCTAATTTAACATAACTAATTAAAAATAAGTTTTTATATTTATAAACTTGATTTATTCACTTTCATATATACATGGATGTTTTAAAAGTTTGTGACGCTCCAAGAAAATATTTTCTACACATTTCAGCTTAAGAGAAATGTTATTTTAATGTCTTAAGCATGTTTTCAAGATATAAAAATGAGTTAAGCATGGCAAGACATTCTTTTTAAAAAATATGTCTTAAATACCTGGCAGAGGAGATCCCATGATCACGAAGGTGGTTTTTCCAAGGTGAGGTTTATCCATTGCACTCCTGGAGTCCTGACCCCTGCGATTTCCCCAAATGTGGGAAACTCGCTGTTTTAAAAAAATATCTTAAAAACAGATCATCACGTTTAAATGTTGAAAAACTTTGGAGTGCCTTATGATTTTTATTAATTTTATTCTATTATACCAACATAAAAGATTTTATGCATAGTCGTTGCAATGCTACCCTCTAGTGGTAGCCTTTCAAAATGCAGCATTTAACGGAAAAAAAAAATCTCATTTCTTATCTTGACTTCGCTGGTGCTTAGCAGTGATCTGCAAGGTCAGAGTTTGAAGCTATCAGCCCCTCCGTGAGAGAAAGATGGAGCTTTCTGCTCCCAGAACCAAGTTGCAGTTTCGGAAACTGACTCACAGGGGGTATTTCTACCCTCTTTTATAAGGTTGCTATGACTTCACGTCTACTAATGTCAGTGAGATTTTGGGGTTGGTGCTTTTCCTCAGCCCCTACCGTTTGCTTGCTTTTTGCAGTAGTGTGGCTTTTTGTTTTGTTTTGTGTTTTATAGGCAGACTTTTAATCTCCCTTCATGATTTGTTGTGAGGGACCATTGAGTTGGTTTAGCAGAGCGAAAAGCACTGCTGGGCCTGTGCATTCACAATGGTTGCTCTGCTTGAATTCACTGTTGCAGTCCCTGGCTCAATCGCTTGTTGACGATTTCCAATTTACTTAGATTTATTCTTCACACATCCCACTTTCCAATTACTAAGGGATGCTTTCAGCTGTTTCTTCTCATGTTCAGCCATGGCCTCTCAGTAAATTAAAGCGTCTCCAAGACTTGACTCCATCCACATCCTTTCGGTCTCTTCTATGAGAAGGCAGCTCTTCTTCAGTTGTGTTTTGTATACTTTCTAACCTGAGGGGCTGATCTTCTGGTATAATATCTGATGACGTGCTGCCAGTCATACATTTTTAGAATATCTGACAGCATTCCACTCTAAGTGGTGAGGTTTTCAGTGGCTAATCACTGAGAGGTGAACACTTATCTTGTCATGGTAGTTTATTTATACTCTAGAAGTTGTGCTGAGACCTTCTACTTTGGATGACACCACTGGAATTCTAAATACCCTTGAGATAGCTTCTAGCATCCCAGCATCATGCAAGCCTCCACAGTACGGCAGATTGACACCCAGTGGTGGAAGATTTTATTTACATTGAAGGAAAGTTGCAAAGGGCGCTCTTTTAAATTTTTGACTTTATTTTTCTTTTCTTTTAATTTTTTGTTTTGTTTTGTTATACTTGTGGCATCACTGCCCTGGTGGGAATAGGAAGCCCAGCCTTGCTCCTGGAGAGCTGTTGCTGGATTGAACCATCAACCCTGTGGGCCGCAGTCCCACACACAACCACTACGCCACTGGGGCTCAGCCCTTTTCTTTTCTTTTATATGCTGCAAATATTTACTAGTTTTCCATTAGCCTTTTTAATTTATGATATGACATGTAGAATTTATAAATTCTTATGAAAATCACTTGTGTTTATCTTTGATTTTAAGCTGAGGAAGGGCTTCTTCACAAGTATTTAGCTCTCCTTTTTCCTTAGCAGGTTGTAAAGAAAGTCTTTTTCTAAAAACGAAGTGGTATAAAGAGAACTTTGTAAAAATGGGATCGCTTGAGAAATGAAAATTTCATATTATACCTACATATACAACCTGCTAACTGAAATAAACATGAAAAGGATTTTTTACGCTGAGAAAAAGAAGACAAAAGTGAGTTAAACTTTCAGGGCTTGTCTTACCATGAGTCTTGAAAGGGGCAATGGGAGAGTGACATTGCCAAGCTCATCACTTGGGAACTACAGTTAATGGCAGACTGCTATACTTTGAATTATGTTTGTGAGTACTAGATGCCAGTGGTATTTTAGGTTTTATAAGTGTTAACTGGTTTTATTTGGTAGGGTTTGTGTGTGTGTGTGTGTGTGTGTGTGTGTGTGGAGTCTGAGAATGCTAAAAAATATCCCCTGTATAAATTCTTGGTATTGTATATACTTGAGTCTAAGCCAACTTGAATATCAGCGAGGCACCTACTTTTACTCCAAAATCTTCATTAAACGTGCTGAAAAACTCGGCTATTACATGAGTTTATATGGAAATTTCTTTTTAATTTTATGCTATTTCTGCTTATGAAAAGCTTCTATCACTCTTTTAGATAGTAGGGAAAGCCAATATATACTTTTAGAAATCCATGTAGTTGTGTCTGAACAAAAATACCATCATTTATTTAATTTTAGTGATAATATACTTTTCTATATTAATCAGTAAAGTTTTAAATTTCTTGACATATCCAATACATATCTTACCAAACTAAATTCTATGAATTTCATGTTTTGATGCTATTTGAATGAATTATATTTTTATGTTGTTTTCTAAGTTTATAATAGTATTGTTCAAACAAACTTCAAGGGGTGTGTGTGTGTGTGTATGCACATACGCATACACACATGCATTTATATTGCTACTTGCTACCCTACAGAATTGGTTATTTTTAATTTTGAAAGCTTAAAAGTTTACACTCTAACGGTTTCTAAATAGAAGGTGTTATCACTTATACTTAATATTAATCCTATGACCTTTAATGAGGCATTACACCTGTTAGTTTTCACTTTACTCATTATAATAGTTAGACCTTTCTCAAAATTCACTCTCATCTTAGTCACTACTGAGTCAGAGAGGAAACTCCCCCCCCCCCCCACCGCCCCGTGGGTCTCTGAGACTGTAACTGTTTATAGGAGTGGGACACGCAGTCTTTCTCACTGGCAGTTTCATACTGCTGACCATGTCGATCTCAGCCCAAAGTGGAATCATCATAACACCGGAGATCCTGGAGCTTTTAAACAATAATAAAGAAAAGTAGAAATGATGGGCAGCTCTATCTCACTCTTGATTTTAAAAGCATAAACCTAGTTAGATGTTTCTTAAGAACATGCTCATGGAAATGCTGGCTTTGAAGGATATTGATTGCTGTTATATAAGAAAAATATTTCTTTTGATGTTTTTGTATAGTAAAATTTTCTGATTGTGCAGCAATCCTTTATGTCTTGCTATTGTAAATGTCATCATTTGGGATCCACTTTTACTGGGTGGGGGGAGGACCCACTTTTAACTTGGCCTAGTGTAACTCCTGCATGCAATTAACTAAAAAGTTATGGCAAAAAAAGGGGTGGGTTGGGCTAAAGAGTAAAGATGTTACTTTGAGGCCTAAGATATTCTTGGCTCATGCTTCATATGCATGTGAAATGTAGACAATGAATGAGGAAGACTGAAAAAGAATTGATGCATTTGAATTATGGTGTCGGTGAAGAATATTCAAAGGACTATGGGTTGTCTGAATAACAAACAAGTCTGTCTTGAAAGAAGTGTAGCCAATACGCCCCTTAGAAGGGAAGATGGCCAGACTTGCCTCACATACCTTGAATGTGTTATCAGAAGAGACCAGTCCCTAGAGAAGGACATCATGCTTTGGAAAAGTGGAGGTTCAGTGGAAGAGGATGATCTGCAGTAAGATGCATGGGTCAGCGACTGCAACAATGAGTTTAAACCTAAAAGTTGTGGGATGCCACAGCACTGGGTATTTTTTGTTCTGTTGTACATAGGGTGAGTCAGAGTTGAAACAATGGCACTCAGTAACAAGATATCCCAGACATGAAGGGAAAGGCAATACACAATAAAAGGGGAGGCCAGTGGGACATCATCAAGGTAAGGGCAGATACTGGGAGGTACTCAAGAGTAAAAGGCAACAAAGGTAAATACTGCTACATACGTAATCCTTCACATTAATAACAAGCTAAACAAATGTGGAATAGAGTGTGTGAGTATACATACACATGTACACATATAGGTTTGGCAGAAGATATTTCTGGATAATAATGTGATGCAAGTAGTTCCAGGCACATAGTAGAGCCTACTGGGGACAACATGATGGAAGTTTCTTAGCCATAACCAAACACTTTGAAGGACTATCTCATAGATGATATTGTGAAGCTCTAATATTTCCCTGCTGTGATTGCTAGATTTAAGCACATCTATTTTTATTGTTTAAAGGAATACATTTTACATTCTTTTTATTTATTTATTTATTTATTTGGCATCACTGCCCTCAGGTGGTGCTCTGTGGAGCTGGAATCGAATCACCATCCCAGTGGCCGCAGTCCCACGCACAACCACTATGCCATCGGGGCTCAGCCCCCATTTTACATTCTTTTTAATAAAGTATAATAAACCAAGAATTAGAGGTTGGATTTCATTGAATTTTGAAGCCAATGGAGATAATTATCACATTTTTCTACGTTGCCCTCTTTGGATTTATTAATATGGAATTTTTAGTCTTCTTGAAATAAACCCAGTTGAGTCTTAGTGTGGTAGTCTTTTACTTTACTCCTCTTGCTTCCTTTTCTTTGAGTTCACTTAGTAGTATTTTCTCTAGAGTTTTAGATCTATATTAATGAATAATATTTATTTTAAATTTACTTGTATAATTTTGTAAACATGTCCATTGAATAAAATTTTACACTGTGTATCTTTTTATGTGTTTTCTTGGAATAGTTTATAAAGGGATTGAAAATTATTTAGTTTGTGATAATTTGGAAGAGCTTACCAATGTGAAGAATTTACCCATATACTTTGTTAGGGTAACTTGAATACTTTTAAAAATTTTTTCTACAGTTACAGGTCTTTTAAGACACTTAATAATGCGATCAAATTTGGTTTTAGCATTGTCAATTTCAGCCAGTGTTTATAAGTTTATCAGCAAACAGGCATAGAATTTTCATATATGTTTGATCTCTTCCATACCTGTTTGGGTCCCTATATCACTTCAAATGTTATGTACTTTTTTTCATTTTAGATCGTTAATTCAATTGGAAATGTGTGAACTTTGCTAATATTTTCAAACACTTGGATTTCTTTTTAATTATTCATTTTACCTGTATTGACTCTTTTCGTCCAATTGTCTTCTAATGATTTAATACTCTTATTTTTATTATTTTTTATGAAGGAAACCTGCTTGCCCAGTGGTTAAGTGCTTGGCTATTAACCGAAAGATCAGTGGTTGGAACTCACCAGCTGCTCCCTGGGAGAAAGATGTTACGGCCTTGCAACCCCCCCTGAGGCAGTGCTTCTCTGGCCTCTAGGGTCACTTGGAGTCAGAACTGACTCCACGACAGTGGGTCTGTTTATCTCTTTATTTTCAGTAGAAAATCTTATTACCCATACTTTGCTGCTCTATGGCTTTGACCAAGTCTTTATATGGTGTGTTATGTCTATGCTGTTACTTTTATTTTCAGTGTATTTAATAATCGGAACTCTTTTTCTCCTTAAGCTACTTAGGGGAACATTTTGAAATTGTGAAATATGTATATGTTTAAAATACAGTTCTTAATTTCTAGCATTACTATATTATAATGAGATAATGAGCCTGTACAATGTCCAGGTTTGAGATTTTAATGAAATTATTTTTCTTGTGACACACTAAAATAGAAGGTGAGTCTTCTGTAGGTCTATAATTTAACACATTCATTTATTGGCTTTTTATCTATGTTGTATAGACTCAATTTTTTACTGTTTCTCTTGTCATCATTATGAGAATTATATTAAACTTTTGAAATATTGTTGTGTGTTCATTGTTTCTCATTGTTTCTAACTTGTTTTGCTCCTATGTTATTTGATATTTAAAAGTTTGTAACTGGCATCTTCATAGTTGGTTTTACCATTCATCAGTTAGAAAATCATCAATATTTTCAGTAAATGCTGCTGGTCAATTGAAACTTTATCCCTACTTTTTGTTGTACACATTTAATTGAAGATCTAAATGTGAAAAGTCAAACAATAAAGTTCTAATGCAAAATTTAATAGAATATTTTACTGACCTTGAGGCCAGAAACTATTTTTTTCTGCAGGGTGCAAAACTTAATAACATAATTGAAATTTAGAACTATTATAAGAAAGAATAAACTCAAACCAAACACACTTCCAATATGTGAACGTCTCAAAAACCTCATAGGGAACAATTTTATTGACATATAGTTCACATATATTGCAATTTAATAGTTCAAGTATACCCAGAAGAGTTGTACAATTATCAACACAGTTTTACACCATTTTCATCATTCTTATACTCATCATTATTAGCTTCTCATTTCTTTCAACATCTGTTACCCTACCCCCAAAGACTCATTAATTCAGTTCCTGTCTCTATACATTTACCTATAATGAATTTCATATATAGAAAAGTATTTTTTCTAGAAAAACTAAAACTAACAATAATAACAAACTAAAACAAAATTCACACTCAAAAAGAAAGCAGAAAATGTTAAAAATGAGAGCAAATCCAATAGTCAGGTGATAAAATATTAACCTAACTGCATTTGCAAAGATCCACTTCCCAATACATTCTGCATGGTTATAAGCTTATTTGCGTTCTTGGCCCATGGTCCGAGAGGATTTTCCAGGGGCTTAATCTACATCTATTTCCCTTTCACCTTTTCCCCTTTAACTGAAACAACTTTAACATGGATGGGTACAAAAGGGAATCAAATGACAGCATATTACATTTTAATCAAACTATGTCTCTCATAATGAACTTTTCAAGAATCTCTGATAACAAGACTATTCACATCTCTCAACTATGATTGAACTATGATTCACCAGAGGAAACCCAGGAGTTTTAAATTAAAGCTCGGATACAATCTATAGATTACATACAGTCTGGTGTGCTTTTTCCACATGGATTCATTGATGCCTCACTTAGCTGACTGCTTGCTTGAAATAGTCTTGAAGACCCCAGATGCTATTCTTTTTGTTAGCCAGGCACCACCCAGTTTCCTCACTACCCTATGCTATAGCACTCATATCTTCAGTGTTGAGAATGAGCATCAAGAAAGATCATGTACAAGAACTAATGTTGACAGCACCTATTGTGTGGACGCTGATGTAACTGAGAATGGTGGCAGACAAAATGGAAAAGAAGACACTGTAGGAAATCTAAGGTGACTGGGGATATAGTGGACATCCTCAATAAAAAGGTAAAAAGAGTAGATGTCAGGGGAATTTTAGGAGGAGAGTATATCTGTTTTGTTTATGAGAATGGAAGTCTTTACTCGACCTCTTAGCCAGGGGAACCTGTGTCATTATTGCTGTTAGGTGCCTTTGTATCAGTTCGGGTTTGCTGCAACCCAATAGACAGCAGAATGGAACAATGCCTCGCCCGCACCATCCTCACAACTGATCTGTGTTTCAGCCTATTGTTTTTTTTTTTTTTTTAGGCATCACTGCCCTCAGGTGGTGGGAGTAGGAGGCCCAGCCTTTGCTCCTGGGAGCCGGAATTGAACCTCCATCCCAGTGGGCCGCAGTCCCGCGCACAACCACTACGCCACCGGGGCTCAGCCCCAGCCTATTGTTAACGTTGCGGTCACTTCACCTCCTTAAAGGCCTTACCCTCTTTTACTGACCCTTCTAGTGTGATTGGTGAAATTCTTCATGTTATCCTCTTGATAACATGTCCATCGTGTGTGATATTAAGTTTCCCTTCTTCACTTTAGGGAGCATTATGGCTGTACTTCATTTGTGTGTCCTTCTGACAATCTGTGTCATGTCAACATTTCTTGCTAACACCATAATTCAAACACATTCATTATGTCTTTTGTGGTTTTCTTTATTCATTGTCTGGCTTTCACATGTATATAAGGCAAGTGCTTGGGTCAGTCACACCTTAGTCTTAAATTGACTCTTTTTGCACATTAACACCTTACAGAGTTTTTATATAACTGATCCACCCAATATTAATACATCTTTTGATTTCTTGATTGCTGCTCCATGGATGTTTGCTGTGGATCCATGTAAAATGAACTCTTTGATATGTTCAATCCATCTTTTCTTTATCATTATTCTATTTATTATAACAGTTGTAATAATTTTAATCTTCTATATTTTGATTTGTAATCTGTATTTGTGATTCATCTGTGTTAAAGACCTCTTCAATTCCAACAAGCAAGATTGTGTGTATGCATATTACAGGTTATAATGAGTCTTTCTCCAATCCTGATGTTCAATCCATATAGTCCAATTGAATTGTTTGTTCAGCATACAGATTGAATAAGTATGGTTAAAGGATACAAACCTGAAACTTCTTTCCTGATTTTGAATCACTCAGTTTTGTTCTAATGACTGCTTCTGGGTCTCTATATAGGTTCCACTTGAACACAATTAAGTCTTCTAAATTTTCATTCTCCACAATATTACCCAAAGTTTAATATCTTTGCGTAGTGAGAAAAAACACAAGTAAACATTTTTTGGCATTTGTGTGATCAAGTGTACTCTGAACATGTAGTAAGACGAAAACACAACTTCCATTTGAAATGAATGAACATATTTAGGAGGTAGCTAAGTTTCAGGGTATCCAGGAAAGAGAAAGAAGCATTCAGCAAATAGAGCTAAGGCTATTACAGTTTTTTGGTCACAGAGAAAGAATTCAGAAAGCATGTACAGTAAAGACATTTGAGACCTAAAGTAGAGGTTGGGAAGAAGTGCACTGTATCCATGTACACCAAGGAAAATCAGAATGATTCCGTTTAAGTGGTTTCAGTGTGGAGTTGAGTGAATTATTTAATATGGCCTTCTAGCTGTAGTCTTTGTAACTCCCACCAAATGAATTTTTCTTGATGTTACTGGGTAAGCAGGAGCATAACGGCACTGCTAGGGATCGCATGATTCAGTTGTGAGTAATTATTAGCAGGGTTGATGATGACTTTAATCCTGCTGAGTATAAAATATGCCATCTCAGAAGTAGGAGGTGGCCGGAAACTTAATCCTAGCAAAGGAAGTAAGGAACAGAGTGTGTCTATTGCATCCATGATCCCTGTGAACCAGACCTCCTAGATCCAGGAGACAGCTGTGAGGAGAAGGCGCAACAAAAGAGTGACAAAGAAGTAGCGGAACCAAGTGCCAGTGCATGAGGCAAAGAGGTGGGCTTCCTGGTTCACAGAGCAAGTAAGGCCACATGCCTTTAGGCAGGAGGCTATTTTGTGGCATGGAGTGCCTCCAGACACTTAACGGAAGGAGGTAGCTTTGCTAAACGGTTAAAACTGTGTATATTTGGGCTGAGCTTTTGGTGGAGCAGTATGCATTTTGGGCATTTATGGGCAGCCCTAACCGAGTTTTGTGACATTGCTCACGAAGTGCAGAGGCCAGACCAAGAGACTCAGGGCAAAAGAGATGCCTAGCTGTGTGCACAGCAGAAAAGGGGCTTCCCTGTCTCAACAACTGTTTTCTGAGTCTCTCTCGCTAACTTGTCACTTCTTAACTTCCCTAATAAATCTCATAATCATGATTTGTTGGTGACTTTTGTGTGGTCATTGCAGTGAATTACTGAACATAGCTGAGAAATGCAAAATGCTGTGGGAGGGATGCTTAGTGTCAGAATGGGTAAGGGTGGAGGATGAAGGAACATCTGATGTCTGCAATAACCATCTAACTTGGACAGCGGATGGTGAGGTATGATTTGATTCCCCTTCATTTTTGTGATGTTTGAGGTCAGAAACCACTTCCACATCATTCTTTTTATACAGTTTTATTTCCAGGATGATTCTATGAAATTTGGAAGTGTCAAAAATGATATGAAACATGGAAAGATTTATATCCTAGACATTATTGAGTGAAAATAGACAACTAGTAGCTATTTTGAGAAGATAATCATATGGGCTACTATGAGAGGAATAATAAATTCAATAGGAATGGTGTTACATTAATCCTTAAAATTAGCATTTTAAGATCTATCTTAAAGTACAATGTTGCTTATGGTAGATTAATATCTATATATCTACAAATAAGTTCACTTAAATTTATGCACCAACCACTGAAGTCAGCGAGGAAGAAATTGAAGAATTCTACCAACTTCTTCAGTCTGAAATTGTTCAAACATGCAATCAAAGGTGCATTAACAATTATTAGCAATTGGAATCCCAATTGAAAACAAAGAGGAAGGAACAATAGTTGGAAAGTGTGGTCTTCTTGATAGAACCAGTGCTGAAGATGGCATTTTAGAAATTTGTAAAGGAAACAACTTCATTACACGTACTTTTTGGTCAGCATAAACATGTGAACTTTACCATTGGGATTATATAGGAACAGATTTGATGATATCTGTGAGAAGTTCAATATTATCAGCCCAAGCAAGACCATGGAATAAGCCCATTGTTTGCTCATATACTAGTTCACGTTGAAGCTGAAGAAAATTAAAACAGGGCCAGAAACAAACAAAAGAAAACAAGTCAAAACAAATGCACAATAAATTTACTGCCACAGAGACAATTCTGACCTATATTGACCCTATAGGATAGAATATAACTGCAGTGCTTCCAAGGCTTCAAATCTTTACAACAGTAGAAAGCCTCACCTTTTCCAGTAAAATAGTCTGTGTTTTTGAACCGCTGACCTTGTGATCAGTAGCCTAACATATAACCCATTGTGTTAGCAAACCCCCACACCCCAGTAACTCATCACTGCCAAGTTTATACCAACACACAGCACTCCTGTAGCGCAGAGCACTGCCCCTGCGTGCTTCTGAAACTGCAATTCTTTACAGGAAGAGAAAAACCCAGGCTTTCTCCTACCAAAGAGGTGGTAGTTTCAAACTGCTGATCTTGCAGTAAGCATCCTAATTCATAACGAGGGCTCCTTAAAAGAAACCTAAAAGAGTCAAATTACAACTTTCAGTTTATTGCATCTAAATTTTGAAAAAATATCATGCAGATTTGACTTTTGAGTAAAAGAACTGAACTGCAAATTTCAAAGGTCAGCTAGAGAAGACAAAATATTATGCTGAAATGTGCCAAGACCCAGAGGTAGGAAATCAAAGAGTAGCACACTTAGCATAGCTTAAACCATGAGAACTGAAGGGGAAAATACTCAAACCCTGAGTTGTAATATTGAAGGGTTGGTTCTATGGGCAAAATATTGGATTTTGCAGGAAGCATTAAAAGAAGATGAACAGAATACACAGTCACAGTGCAAAATGATTTGGTCAGCATTCACCTATTTTAACAAGTAGCATATGATCAAGGACTAGTGACATCAAAGGGAGAAGTCTAAGCTGCACAGGAGGCCTGAGTAAAAACCAAACTCTAGAAATTGACTGTATACCAATTGAAACGTTTCCACAAGCTGACGAAGCATTGGAAGTGGCCACTAGTGTACACTTAGAAATTTGGAACACTGCCTAGCCAAACGACTGGTGGAAATTAATATTTGTGCTCATTCCAAAGAAAGGTGACCCAACTGTTGTGGAAATTATTAAACAATATCAATATTATATACAAGTGAACGTTTGCTGAAGATAATTCAAAACCAGTTGAAGCAGTCTATAGACAGTGAACTGCCAGAGAAATTCAAGCTAGATATAGAAGAAGATGTGGCACAAAGAATATCATTGCTGGTACCAGATGGATCTTGGCGAAAAGCAGAGACTATCAGAAAGATGGTTACTTGAGGTTTATTCACTCTGAAAAAGCACTAGACTGTGTGGATCACAACAAGCTAAATATGACTTTGAAATATAGGAATTTCAGGACCTGTACTTACTCTTATGAGGGATGTGCATGTGACCAAGAGTCATTGGAACAAAAGATTATTGCATGCTTTCAGATCAAGAAATAGTGCATCAAAGTTGTGCTCTGTGCCCATGCTTATTCAATTCTGCTGAGCAGACAATCTGAGAAACTGAGCTATTTGAAAAGAATGTGCCATCAGGATTGGAGGAAGTCATATTATCAATCTTTGATATGCAGATGACAACACCTGGCTTGCTGAAAGCAAGAGGGATTTGAAGCACTTGCTGATGAAGATAAAAGACTGCAACCCCATCCCACCCCTTGGAAATGACCCCACTGTCACTGAGAACCACCAAATCTGACTTTACATTTGGTCTTAGAATTTAGGTTCCTGCCCTGTTTTTTGTTTTGTTTCTCTTTAAACCGTTTTCAAAAGTTCTTCAAGGCAAGAATGAGTTTCTGTGGATTTTACTGGTCCCAGTTTTAGGATCTTTAAGACACTAACAGGACTGCATATAGAGGCTTTTCAGCATTACTATGCCAGTATGTGCCCAATCTGGGCAGGTCACCATTAGACATGAAAATTACATTTGGAAGCCATTACACTTCTAGGTGCTGGGAGCATCTTGTGAGAGAGGCTAATTGCACTAGAGAAGCATGTGTGATAACAATTTTCCTTTTTCTAATTGTTTAAATTGAAATTTTATACCAATGTTTCAAATTAATTGGGTGCTAGTCTGAAGTGGTTAGAGGTTGTTTGGGGAGTTTATTGTAATGGTTTTGCTGTAAAAAGTGTTTCAAACTGTGCTGAGATGTTGCTGAAAAGTATGGTGCTGGTAACAGTTCAACAATCTGTGGCTGCTCATTCTTGCCAACTTTTATTCTTCCTTTGAAGCGGGTAGCATTGAAGGTGGTATGGAAAAGCCTGCATGCGTGTTCAATCCTTTGTTTCTTCTTCCCTCTCCCCCCACGTCCCTTGCCGCCACTCCTGCCCTTCTTTGCTGCTCAGCCTCTTTCTTTCAGTATGTGTAACTTGAAGCTAATTTGTACTACTGGATAGCTGACGGGAGCCACATATACAGAATCTGTATTCTTCTTACTGAAACACAGCATGGAATTAACATTAAACTTAAATAAAACAAACAAAAAGCCTGCAACCATCATTATGGATTCCCACTTAATGCAAAGAAAACCAGAATCCTTATAACTTGACCATTGCCAATATCACAACACTTGGAGAAGAGAGTGAAGTTGCCAAGGATTTCATTTTGCTTTGGCCCACAACCAACATGCAGGGACACAGTGATTAAGAATTAAATAATGTTTTGCACAAAGCAAATATGCTGCACAAGACCTATTTTAAACATTAAAGAGCAAATATATCCATTGAAGTCCTGAATTGTGCCTGATCCGAATTATGGTATTTTCAATTATCTTGCATGTATGTGAAAGTTGGGCAATCAATACAGAAGATTGCATGAAAGGATACAACTCTGCCACACATCACTAGTGATTTTAAATTACGCAGTAGTCCCTTGTTCTGTTCACACAATTGCCTCTTGGTTCATGCACTGCATGAGCATAAGGAAGTGTTCTAGAATCCCCATTTTTTCAAGGTCATCCATAGTTTGTTTTGACCCACACAAATGAATGCCTTCACATAAGCACTAAAACATTAAGTAGACGTCTTTCTGTTATTCTCTGCTCCCACTGAAGATCCTTCTTACATCAGCAATGGTATCTTTTTGTCAAGTTCTCTTTTATCTGACCGGAATCTCTGGTAGCTCCCTGTCAATGTACTGCTGCAAAGATTACTTAATGATTCCCATCAAAATTATACTTGCCTGTGATAGAAGTGATTTTTTTTATAATTTGTGCATTCTATTGGGTAACCTTTCTTTGGAATAGTTATAAGTATGGATCTCATTGAGTCAGTTGGTCAAGTAGCTGTCTTCAAAATTTCTTGACTCAGATGAATGAGTGCTTCCAGTTTGTTGGTAGCTGATATGTTTTTTTCAACAACCCAAAAGGTGATTTATACCCATAGACTTCTCAGAGGGAACACGCTGAAATCAAATTGACTACATTTTTGGTCAGAGATGATGGAGAAGCTCAATATCAGCAGCTAAAACCAGGCCAGAGGCTGACTTAGGAATAGATGCATATGTAAGGAGAAAATAAAGCTGAAAAAAGTCTAAACAAGTCCAGGATGCCCAACATATGACCTCAAGTCTCTCTGAACTGAATTTCTAGAACATGTCAAGAATTGATTCAACGCATTGAACACTTATGACAGACGACCTGATGAGCTCTGGGAGAACTTCAGGATAATCAATCCTGAAGAACAAACTGTCATTAAAAAGACAGGAAACAAAGAAAAGATCAAAGTGGGTGTCAGAAGTAATTCTGAATTTTGCTTTGAATCACAGAGCAGCTAAAATAAATGAAAGAAATGATGAAGTCGAAGAACTGAATAGAAAATATTAAAGGGGGGCTGAGCCCTGGTGGCCTAGTGGTTGTGCGCGGGACTGCAGCCCACTGGGATGGAGGTTCAATTCCAGCTCCATAGGAGCAAAGACTGGGCCTCCTACTCCCACCACCAGACAGCAGTGATGCCCAAAAAAGCAAAAAAAAAAAAAAAATTAAAGGGTAGCCTAAGACAATAAAGCCAAATATTATAAGGAAATATACAAAAACAAAGAATTAGAACACCAGAAGGGAAGAAAACATTTGGTTTATCTTAAACTGAAAAAGAAGTTCAAGCCTCCCTTTTCAAGATTGAAAGATTCTATGGGAAAAATATTGAATGATTAGGAAGCACCAAAAAAAGAAACATCACACAAAACCACTATACCCAAAAGAAGAAGACCACATTAAATCATTTCAGGAGACATTGTATGAGCAAAACCAGTGGTTGTGAAGAAAGAAGTTCAAGCTGCACTGAAAGCATTAGCCAAAGGCAAACTTCCATAAATAGAAGGAATACCAATTTAAATGTTTAAAGAAGCGGAATTTTTCATCCAAAATTGCCATTAACAATCCATTTCAGCTCACTAATGCCTTCGATATTGATCTTTATGTATCTGTTTCATTTTTGACTTCTAATTTTATTTGATTTGTAATTTGCAGGTTTCAAGCTCTTATCATTACAGATATTTATAGCTTTTTCTCCTTACATTGTCAGTCCTCATTAGATGGAAATCCTGAAGTCTCTACTCCCACAGGCTTTACCATATGCATGCCACCATCATCACCCCCACTTGTCAGTCACATTTTCAGTGCCCTGACCAAAGATCCCTCTTCCAGAATGATCTCTGACAATGTTCTGCTTCCATACATTAGGCCTTCTTGCAGTATCTGACAATGTTTCAAAGCTATGCATAAGGTTTTCATTTACTCCTTCCTTGAAAATAGACAGCCAAGTCCTTCTTTGTTGTCTGTTCTTAGCCTGAAAGCTCTGCTGAAGCCTGCTCACTTTGGGATGACCCTGCTGGCATTTGAAATACCAATAACTTAGCTTTCAGCATCACAGCAACACAAAAGCCACCACAGTACGACAAACTGACAGACAAATTATGCTGAATTAAAAGTCAACAGACCTTTAAAGAGTCAAGATTTTACATCGTTAATGAATTATGAGGGTATATAGTATCTTAATAGTGGAGCCATGAAAATATCATCACTTGGCAATCATTATTAAATGAAAGCAAGGTAAATAATGCATACTTAATATAAACAGTTCATATTTCAAATATGCATTATTTATCTTAATTTGCTATGTTAAAGATGCTTTATTCCTTGATCTTTTACATTTATGTATTTGTGGATATCATGAAAATATGAACACTGCACTCACTCATTGAAGAATGTTGCCAAATATAGATTTAATTTATAATTATACATTGTGTTATCTGTGCTTATAGGTGTGCTATTGATTAAAAGATGAAATATTTAAAAAGATTTCATTGGAAGAAGTTGAATGTAAATTTTCTACTGAAAGATTTCTTGAATTTGTTTTCTCTGGTTATTTGAAAAGAATTATTTAATCCTTGCATAGGAATATAAAAGTACATTTATAAAATTTTGTCAAAATAATAATGATTCATTAAAATATTTTTTTCTTAAATGTTTTTACTTTTATTTTTTTCTTCTTTAGAACTATTGTTTTTGTTTTTTTCTTTTGTTTTGGGGGCATCACTGCCCTCTGGTGGTGGGAGTAGGAGGCCCAGCCTTGCTGCTGGATTTGAACCTCCAACCCAGTGGGCCGCAGTCCCGAGCACAACCACAATGCTGCCGGGGCTCAGCCCCTAGAACTATTGTTTTTAATATATTTTATTTGTGCAAGTGTGTATGATTTTCACATATTAGTTCTATAAAAACCATTGAAGGAAAGAATTGAGAGGACACTGGTTCAGAGTTTCAGGAAGATGTATATGTAAGTTTCTAAGGGCAAGTGTTTATATTACTCAGGTATCCTAGATTTGGAGATATTATAGAACTTCTTACATTCTTCAAATGTTCTACCCTGATTTTAGTTGTATGGTACTTGACTTCTATAGAATTTCAACCACAAATAGGAGTTACATGTTGTTCAACTTTTGTGATAATACATTTTGAAGAATTAATATTTTAAGTTTCTCCATGAAGAGTATGCAAAGTTTGTAAAATTTTACTGTGTTTCCTATAGCATTTAAAATTACTCCAGTGATATTATATATACAATAATCATTTAGAATCATATTTAAAACTTACCTTAGAACTTTCTAAAATGTCTGTGTCTGAGTCCTATGCCCCGAAATTTTGCTTTGTTCCACAAAGCATACTTGCTGAAAGTACCATAAAGATTAATAAAGAAAAAATAGAACCTTTAGAGATTAGTGACTTGTGAAGTAGGAATTTAAAATATTAAATTCAAGTCACTATCATTTCTGCATAGAAACTTGCATTTGTTTGTAATTGCCTTTCTATTACTGTTCAGTAAAATATTTTAAACAATTAACTTTAATTCGGGAATGTTCTTGGTACTATGGTTATTTTTGAATTCCATGTTTTCCACCATGCTCTTTAGCCTTGTTTTTCCTCTTTCTGTAAATATTTATGATGTGTCAGTTATTGTGCTAGGAATCTGGAATGACTTAAAAAGGCAAAAAAACCTGAGATAGTCTGGAAATTCCCATCTCAGAGACAGAGAATGAGAATTGATGACTACATAATATATTGAATGACAAACCTACTGGAGGCCGTAGAGAAGACTTCATAAAACATTTGTACTTGCTCCTGAAAGATGAATAGACTTTGCCAAGGAGATGAAAGAGAATGGCATTCCAGTTAATGAGAACATCATTTACAAAGAAATGGAAGCATTGAAGAGACTGGTTTGATAAAAGTATTGGGTGTTGGATGAGTTGTAGAAGATAGGGTTGATAAGATAGGTTAGAGCCAGACTGGAAGACTTTTATCTTTTGATTTAATTTATTCTGATATTTAACAGTACTAAATTTTGGTGTCAAGAAGTGAAGATGAACTTGAGATATTTTAAGAGGACAGTTGGTAGGACTTATCTATTTGGATCCGAGTGAGGAGACTTAGCATTGAATTAAAGGTAAAGGAATTAAGACTGTCTAGTTGGAGGAGTTAAGGAAAATGCAGAATCTAATGAAATGTAAGGTCTACAATCCTCAGCCACCTTGTGAGTAAACAAGGACCTTCTAATCCAATAGGCTTTTTAAAAAAAGCCTTTGTCTGTTTTGACAGTATTTTAACTCTGTACACTCTCCTTTCTCATTATCTAATACTATGTCCCAAGTGACCCTTTATAAAAATAAAACAGTGTGATCTGGCAGGCTTCATCCACGGCCTGCCCGTGTGTGATTAAAAAATTCTAATTCGAGGAGTTAAAACTACGGAAATAGATACGTGCCAAAAGGTTTCTATATCATGATCTCTGTATGATAGTCTTATATTTATGTAAATTAAATAGTCTTTTATCGATTTCATGGCCCAAAAAAGGGGAGGGGTGACCTAAACGCTTTCAAAAAGGGGCGAATTAGATAAGTTGTGCTGCCTCTATTTGCTGGATGAGCGGCTGTAATGAAGAGTCCAGGAGCCCTGGTGGTGCAGTGGGTTACATGTTATGGCCGACGACTGTCAAGGTCGGCAGTTTTAACCCCCAGGCCCTCTTTGGGTGAAATAGGAGACTTTCCCTTCCTGGAAACAGTATTGGAAACCCCCAGGGGCAATTATTCGATCCAGCCCTGTCAGGTCACTCGGAGTTTGAATCGACTTGCTGGCGGAGTGAGTGAAGAGTCTGAAGAATAATTCAGAGGAGCCCCGGTGCCGTAGTGGGATGCTTTGTGTCAGGATCCAAATCTAACTGCAGGGTCAGCCGTTTGCACCCACCAGCGTCTCTGAGGGAGACAGACCAGGCTTTCTAGCCCCATCATGATTTACCGACTCAGAAACCTAGAGGGGCAGTTCTGCTTTCCCCCAAATGTTTGAATTGATCTCATGTCAGTGAGTGAGTGAATAGTAATCTTATGGTCTAGAGATTATTTGTCTTTACTTCCTAATTTTTGTAAAATAGATGTTCCGGATTTGCTAGATGCTCTACTTCAGGTGGGACTCAGGTTTGTTTTACCCTATTTCTTTTTTATATCTTAGAGCATCATAGTCTAAGCTGGGATGTAGCACATCCATATTCTGCCTTTACTGAAAATATCTGCTAAGAAAATCAGTGCTGATAATTGGTACAGCCAGGGGGACTATTTCATCCTTGTGTTACTACTCTGTAGCATTTGATGCTGCTACTCATTTCTTTATTCAACTTTCTCCTCGTTCAGCTTCTTTCTGTGGGGTCCTTCTTTTCTATATGTGTTATTTTCATGTCCCTTTCTACTGCCCAACTTACAAAAGGTAGTGTCTTTTAGTATCCTGTTTTTGGCCTGCTTACATTTATGTGTGCATCCAGGATGACTTCTTCCATGCCACTAGCCACTTGATGACAGATTCCAAATCTGCTTCTCTGGCTTGGAAACATTTCTTTAGAGGTCTATGATCGGTATGCATAACACCTTTCTCTGAATATTCTGCAAGAAATTAAAATTTGACAGATTCAACACTGAATCTTCCTTCTTAAGTTAGCTTTCTAATTTGCACTTTCTTTCAATGACACACATGTTAAAAATTGAGAAGTCAACCTCAGTCACATCTGCCCTTTCTTCTCCTCCCATCTCAGAGAGATTGGAACACATTTTATTAAATGTGCTATTTTGCATTACTTACATTCTCCTTTTACCCTTTCCCTCCATTGCCACAGTCTTGGTTAAGGTCACGACTATTTTATGAGCTTCCTATGGGGTCTCTGTCTCCATTCAGACTCCCTACCAATCTTGCTTATTGATTAAATAGGTCAGTGATTTTCTTCAATTGGCCTGTGGCTGTGTTTAATTTCAATTGTATAGCATCAGGCACAGTGCCTAGTGCAATTCAGCTGTTAATAAATACTTTATACTAATGATAATTACTTAAGTAGAGATATTGTGAATAAAGATAAACTCAGCATAGTAATTATATTAATTAAGTACTTATTAGCATAACCCTCCAAGAATATTGGGAGAAAATTAAATACAACTTTGACACAGAATAAAGTCATGGAACTTGAGAAAATGGAAACTTGGTTCAATGTTGAATGTAACATGCAATTTTAGTCAGAGAAATCAAGAAGTTTGTTGCAAATAGCATTTTGTAGAGAGAGAACTTAAGTTACCAACTCAGTTTATTAATATTACAGCTGTTCCTTTAAGTTTGGATCAAACTGTGTAGGCCCAGCCAAGGCAGCAGGTAACAGGGAGCCGTAGAGTGCATAGTCTTGTGCTGGTCAGTTAACCAAGATTCTCCCTGGGCACCTGTTTTGTTGTTTTCTTATTAATGTCGAGGTTGTTCGCATCTGATGATGATCCCAAGGCCCCTTTGCATCTTCCTTGACTGCAGCTTTCTATGGGAACTCTTCCCTCTAGTTGCTCACCTAGTTTTCAAGTTTTCAAAGCTTCAGGTGAAAAATGTCCAGCGCTATTCCTTACTCATGGGTTATGGCTATGGAGATGAGAGAAGTATCGTCAAAATCTTTTTTTTTCAAAAAAAGATGGGTAAAGCATTGTACTCATTGGTATGTATGGCACCAAGAAGGAATTCTGCCCATTCTGTAAGATTAATAGTAATTATCTTCCTTCTCCTGGAATATAGTATTTATTGCATTTTTACTATGTGTATTTGTCTTATTCCACTTAATTCTGACAGCAGTCCTATGAGATAGGAACTCTCTGTATTTTATCTGTGAGGAAACTGAAATCCAGAGATGTTATGTTTGACCAGTGTCAACTAGCAAATGGCAGGGCTGGGTTGAGACATAGCATAATGCTCCAGAAACTTTGCTCATGATCTCAACCCTTCATTAATTATAAGAAGGTATAATAGAAGAGGTATGTATAGTTATAGTTATATAGTTATACATAGTTATAGCAAAAATAAAAGGGAGGCTTTAAAAATTATTAAAATTCAAAATGTGTGAAGCATCATTATGCAGGAAGAGGTAGTTCTGTCTTTAAGTAGTCCTGTGATGTTGGGTAAGTAGCATAATCTCTCAGTAGGGCAGGTTTGTCATGTATAGAGTTCCAAAGAACCTTTCAAAAATTCTATGAAATTTCAATTTAAAAATGAATTTCATGCTTTACAATTCTTTCCTTCCTCCCTTATTTAGTAGGGATCTATTACTGTTGTATCATCTGAAAATCTCAATTTTGCATTTACATTACCAATTATTTTTGTTTATTCACCATAGAAGTCCATTATAATATGTTTTACTATGTAAATTTGAATCTCTTATGGAAAAAGTCAAAGGGATTTAGTAATGCAGTGACTAAGTCTTCCATTGCTAACCCAAAGATCAGCAGATCAAACTCACCAAGTGTTCTGCAGAAGAAAGATGAAGCAGTATGCTCCCATAAACTGTTACCGCATTGAGGATTATATGGGATAGTTCCACTCTGTCCTGTAAGGTTGTTAATGAGTTGTAATTGATTTGATGACAATGGTTCTTTATGAGCATAGAACAAATCTGATTCCCTTAAATAAACAAAAAAGTTCAAGAAGTCAATAGGCCAATAAATTCTGGATCTATTATATATTTAATATATCATTGCTTATGTGTGAGACCCTAAAAATCTTAATGTTAGTTGAACAAGCATTTATCCTATACTTCAGAAAGCTTACAGAAATGTACCCTGTGTAGTATCTTGAAACTTAGTCTTTGAGAATCAGTTCTTTTTTATAGATTCTGTATTTTTATAAGATAATAAAATATCAAGACACCATTAGAAAATATTCTATTTTTGTGTGAGAGGTTCGACATAAACCTAGACACATAGAGATTTCAAAAATTTCAAAATGTTCCCGATTCCTAATTCCAAGTGACACTTTTATAACTTATAAACATACACACACACACATATATATACATATATATACACAATGGTTCAAGAAACAAAGGTTTTCTTTATTACATGTTATGTACTATAATCCACCACTTGTCTGTCAGTTTGTCTTCTTTGGTGGCTTGTGTGTTGCTGGAAGATATGTCACTGGTATTCCAACTACCAGAAGGGTCACCCAAAGTGAGCAGATTTCTTAGTCTGGAACTCCCAGACTAAGAACTGACTAGGAAGAAGGAATCGGCTGATTCCAATTGCCTTCCAATTTGGGAAGCAGCTACTGAAAAAAAATGAATGAATAGCATGGGGAAATTGTCAGATGCTGAAGGCCTAATGAATGGAACCAGAACATTGTCAGCAATCGTGCCAGAGATGGATCCCTCAATTTGGAAGGGCTTTGAAATGTGACTGATAAGCTGCTTTCTCAAAGTAATGTCAAACTTGGTGATATGAATGGAGTAAAGTCTCAGAATCTACATTTACACCACTCAAAATGAGAAGAAACAACTGTTAAGCCCCACAAATAATCGGAATGTAGATGTACATTATGAATCTAAGAAAATTGGAAGTTGTCAGAAATGGGACAAATAAAGATTGATATCCTAGGTGTTGGAGGGTTAGAATAGCCTGGGGTTGACCATTTTGAATTAAAAAAAGTCATATAGTTTACTGCAGCGGGGATAACAAAATGAAGAGGAATGACATGGTATTTATAATTACAAGGATCACTTTAAGATTGATCTTAAAGTACAATGCTGTCTATAATAAGATAATGTCTATCCAACTTCAAGGAAATATAGTGAATACAACTATTATTCAAATTTATTCACCAATCACTAATGCAAGTGATAAAGATAATTGAAGAATTCTTCCAATGGTTTTCATCTGAAATTGATCAGACCTGAAATCAAGATGAATTGAAAATTATTGGTGATGGGAAAGCAAAAGTTGGAAATAAAAAGGACCAGTAGTTGAAAAATATGGTCTTGGTGATAGAAATTAAGCTGGAGATCAAATGACGGAATTTGGCAAAACAAGTGACTTGACCCTCACAGATACCTTATTTTAACAACACAATCAGCAACTATACACTTGGATTTCCCTAGATGTAATATGCAGAAACTAACTTGACGATATCTGTGCAAAGAGACAATAGAGAAGATCAGCAGCACCAACTAACCAGGAGCCCAGGGCTGACTGTGGAACAGACTATTAATTCCTTATATGAAAGTTCAGGTTGAAGCTGAAGAAAATTGAAATAAGTCCAGAAGAGCCAAGATATGGCTTTGAGTATATCACTCCTGAATTTTGAGATCCTGTCAAGAACAGATATGATGCACTGAACAGTAGTAACAGAATATCCCATGAGATGTGGCAGGACATCAAAAACCTCATTCATGAAGAAAGTAAAAGGTCATTTAAAAGAATGAAGATTGGCTGAGCCTTGGTGGCTTAGTGGTGGTTTGCGGGACTGCAGCCTACAGGGTTGACAGTTCCAATCCAGCAGCAGCTCTCCAGGAACAAGGCTGGACTTGCTACTCCTAGCAGGGCAGTGATGCCACAAAGATAAATAAATAAATAAATTAAAAAAAGAATGAATATCATAAACTACATGATTTTAAAAAATTCAAAATGGCCACCCTAGCCTATTCTAACTCACCAACACCTAGGATATTAATCTTTATGTGCTCCATTTGATTTCTGATGACTTCTAATTTTCTTGGAGTCACAATGTACATTCTAAATTCTGAGATCAAAATATGTTGGTCTTTCCAAATACTATCTTGCAATCTCTATCACCAAGACTATATGAAGACAACTAAATATTATTATGAGATGTTCAAAAACCTACAGTTAGAAAATAAAAAAGAAAGACCATGCCACTATATCTTAAGCTGAAAGAATTAATTCTAGTCTCAAGTTTCAAAATTGAAAGAGTCTATGGACAAAATATTTAATAACACAAGAGGATTAAAAGATGGGAACAATACACAAGTGTGGGAACAGGTGCAGCATGCCGGGAAGTGAGGGTGACGGAGCCTTTCACAGACTCCAGAGATCAGACTCAATGCCACAAGATCTGACTTTATTACAGCTTTTGCAAGGCTTATAGAGGTCTCATTGTCCAATCAGATCATACTTCCTTGTTTCCAAACATATTCTTCTATGGTCATGGGTTTGCAGCATGAAAAATGATTGGCCCACACTGTCGGCTATGTAAATGAGGTGCTACTGGCCAGAGTTATAAAAATGGGATTGTGGCAGTCATGTACTTATGTTAATTTTATGATTGAATGTAGGGGTGGAGTCTAGCCTATTAATCTGGAGATAGCCATTGAGTAGCCGATGAGGCCTCTGTGTGGGCATAGCTTTCACCTGAGACTCCTGGGAAATCTCACGGTATTTCCCTCATGAAGATGAGAATCTATTTTCCCCAGTTGTTGGGAGTTAGTTTCAGAGATGATTAATCACAGGCAGCACAAAATGGCAGCGTCTGGGAGGCTAGCGTAGCCGGTGGAGAAACCACACGGCTTTGTCCTGATGGAGCCGGACCTCTGAGGCTGGGGCAGCCACATGGAGGCCTCTTCCAGCGATGAGTTGCTTCTGTCACCATGGGATGCTGTTGATGGACCCTGAGCCCTGGAAGCGAGGATATACGGGGAGACCCCTATCGGTGCTGGGACTCTGTAGCCACTGACCTGTGACTTCGTGAGCCAGAAGGAGACTTTATGGACCGATTTCAGGCATATGGGTTGATATCTGACTTGTGACTTTGAGCTGGACTGGGCTGGGATGTTTTCTCAATGTCTTGTTCCCCTTGAATATAAACCCATTCCTTATATCTATATGCGTGGCTTTGAAATTTGTTCCTCTAGTTTATCCGGACTAACAAAGGATATAGCTGGCAAGCCACCTACTTGTCTTATAAGACTATTACAGCTAATTAAATTACAGGATTTTACCATTCAGTCTTTATAGGATCTTAGCTGTTACTTTGGGAAAGCTAGTATTTCCATAGGCCATGTCTCAGAGGTTTAAAGCTGAAGGATATCAGGTGAGCTGGTCTGGGGTCTTATTGCCTCAAGACTGGAGTTCTTTCTAGGAGTCATGGAAATGCAGGATACTCAGAAGCTCCTGCTTGACTCAAGACCAGAATATTAGAGGAGACTTGAAAGCACGGGTTCCAGCTACCTAAGGGAGCATATACCCAGCAGCTTCAAGACTGCTCCAGGAGCTGCAGCAGCATCCTGCACTTTCAGTGCCTTTCTCCCAGATCCACAGGTCCTGCCAGGAAGGCCCCCACCCCCAAGAGCCATTGTACTAATAAGAACTGTTGGGCATACCAACATTTCAGAAAACAAGGCACCAGGAATTGGTACTGGAAATGTTTCAACAAATTGATGACGCTCTGGAAGCACTCACTTGTCTATGCTAGGAAGTTTGGAAGACAACTTCTCAGCTAACTGACTGGAAGAGATGCACATTTGTACCCATTCTGAACAGAAGTGACCCAACAGTATGCTACCCAACAGTATCATTTATACCACATGCAAGTATAATTTTGCTAAAGATCATCTAACAATAGTTGCAGCAGGACGTTGACTGGCAGCTGCCAGAGGTTCAGAAGAGGCCATGGAACAAAGTATATCATGGCTACTGTCAGATGGACCTTAATACTGGAAAAATGTTTACTTATCTCTTATAGACTATGCCAAGGCATTTGAATGTTTGGATCAGAACAAACTGTGAATAACCTTCAAAAGAATGGGAACTCCACAGCACTTCATAGTATTCCTGAGGAGCTTGCACATAGATCATGAGGGAATGCTGCATGGTTTAAAATCAAGAAAGGTGTTCATTGTGTTGTATCTTCTTACCATGCTTATTCAATGTATATGCTCAACAAATCAACAGCGAAACTGGATTACATGAAGACGAATGTGGCATTAGGATTGGAGGAAGGTTTAAGCAGGTGACACAACTTGACTTGCTGAAAGTGAGGAGGACTTAAAGCATTTGCTGATGAAGATCAATGACTCTAGACTTAGCATATATACTTCTGTATAAGTTAAGTTTTTCAGCACATTTTTAATACAGTTTTTGTGGTAAAATTACAGTAAGTGTGGCTGATATTCAGGTTGGCTTATACTAGAGTATATATAGTAAGTATGGACTACAACTCAGTGTAAAGGAGACCAAAATACTCATAAATGGACTAATTAATAAGTAACGCCATGATAAATGGAGAAAAGATTGAATTTGTCAAGGTTTTATCTTGCTTGGATCTCAATCAGTGTTCCTGAAGGCAGTCAAGAGATGAACCAATGGGTTGCCTTGGGTAGATCTACTGCACAAGACATCGTTAGAGTGTTACAAATCTACGAGGTTACCCGGAAGGCTAAAATATGCCTGACTCAAGCCATTTTATTTTCAATTGCCTCATCTGCACTTGAACTTTGGACATCGAATAAAGAAGATCGGAGAAGAATACATTCATTTGAATTATGGTGTGGTGAAGAATCTTTGAAGTACCATGGGCTGTCCAAAAAGCAAACAAATCTGTCTTGAAAGGAACAGTTAAAGTTCTTCTTACTGGGAAGAATGGTGAGGTTTTATCATATGTACTTTGAACATATTGTCAGGAGAGGCCAGTCCCTGGAAGAATACATCATGCTTTGTAAAGTAAAGGGGCTGGGGTTAAAAAGGAAGGCCCTTTAAATGTGACTGTGGTAGAGGCTGCAACATAAGAATATTGGTGGGGGGCTGAGTCCCGGTGTTGTAGTGGTTGTACGCGGGACTGCGGCCCACTGGGTTGGAGGTTCAAATCCAGCAGCAAGGCTGGGCCTCCTACTCCCACCACCAGAGGGCAGTGAGGCACCATCCAAAAAATGAAAAAAAAAAAAAAAAAGCATATTGGTGGGGCTGGTGCAGGAGCAGGCAGTTTTTATTTTCTTCACAGGGTTCCTATGAGCCAAATTAACTTGATGCCACTTAACAACGGCAACAACCAGTGCCGATGCACGTTCTCCTTCATTTAATCTAGCTTCTCTGATTACTTGCTCAGCGTAGAGATTGAATACGTATGGTGAGAGGATACAATGCTGACACACGATTTCCCTGATTTTAAATAGTACAGTACTGATCTGTTGAAACAACTGCTTCTAGGTCCATGTAGAGGTTCTGCAGAAGCACTATGAAGTGTTCTGAAATTCCTGTTGTTCAGAGGATTATCTGTAGTTTGTTTATAAGTCTGTAAATCCTTATGGTAGCCTCATTTTTCTCGTGGGGAGTGACTTGTGGGTTTGAACTGCCAACCTTGTGATTTCCAAAGGCCTGTTCCCTTAGGCCTACCACTTTTTTAAAGGAAAGAAGTGATTTCTCTGAGGAAGACACAGATAGAAAGGATCATATTAATGGCCACAAATTGTTGTCTTATTTTTTACCATATTTTTCCTTTGCCTATTGGGGCCTAAAGACAATTTACGTGACTTGTAGCCTCTTCCCTCTGAGATGTTCATCCATGCATGTTCATCAGACACCATTTTAGTGAATAGTCATTACCGTATAGACTCATGTATAAGCCGAGCTTTTCAGCACATTTTTAATGCAGTTTTTGTGGTAAAATTAGGTGTCTTGGCTGATATTTGGGTCAGCTTATACTCGAGTGTATACAGTATCTTATTCCATAAAAGATTGCGCAGCTCATAAGTACTTTGACAATTTTAAATTTGTAAATTACCTTTCCTAGAAGTATCTTAGAAAGCTTTTATATATTGCAATTTAAAAACATTTATTTCCTCTAGCTTTGTTTTAACAGATCCAATTTGTCTTAACATTATTCTTTGTTAAAAAAGAAATGAGGAGTCGAATTTGTGCTGTTACTCTGAAACATTTAGAAGATATCAATTGTGAGAGCATAATAGTTTTGTTGTCTCTTAAATATACTGATTTGCTGGCAAAGCAATTTCTCGTGTCAGTCTAGCAGCACTCTTGGGACTGATCAGTTAATACCGTTTGACAAGAAAGGCGTGCTTTCAGACATTATATTCTCCTTCATTTAGCAAACAGCTGAACATAATGTTTTGTTCACAAATATTCTTTTTAAAGATGCCTTTTATGTAACTGGAGCAAAACAGAAATAAAATACTTCACTGAAAATTGAATCTGTTTTGATAGTTGCACAGCTCTTGCTTATTTCTCTGTAAAACTAGTGGTATACATCATTACAAAGGAGGAGGAGAGCAGGGTGAGGACCTACGGCCCACTGGTGGGTAATTGGTCACCCCTTTACAGGGGAGTCACGGGGAGGAGACAGACCAGTCAAGGGGCAGCCGGGCAGTGATGATGCATACAAGTTTCCTCTAGTTCCTGAAGCCTTCCTCCCCGTCCCCCAACCATCATGGTCCCAAGTCTACCTTGCAAATCCAGATGGACTGGAGAAGTCACACTAGCATAGAGGGGAGCTGGAGACATGGGGAAACCAGGATGGATGGGCCCCTTTGGGCCAATGGTTAGATTGGAGACACTGGAAGGGTGGAGAGAAGGTGAGAGATGGAACCAACAGCAAGGATATACACACAAGCTCCTATTTGAAGGACAGGTATCAAAGGAGTGGGTTGGGGGAGAAATCAGGCAGTGTAAGATATGACAGAACAATAACAATGTATAAAGTATTGAGGGTTGGTGGGGAGGAGAGACCAGGGGAAGAGGGGAAGGGATGGAAAAGCCAATACTAGGGGCTTAAGGGAAAAGGCGGACGATTGGAGAACAATAATAGAAGTGGACATGTGAGGGTTCTTGACACAGTATGCTTATTTATATATTGTGAAAAACGATGTATGAGCCCCCAATAAAATGATTTAAAAAACCCTAGTGTTATATAATTTTAACATGGACAAATAACAAATGGTGACTGTTTTTGCTGACCTCTATAACATTTCTAAATGTATTTATGTCCATTATACAGGATACTGCAATTGCATTGAGTAATATAAAATGAATAAAAGATAATACATTTCCCTGATATTTACATACTTATTTTTACCTAATTTCTTGAATGAGATTCATATTGGCTCTTATATTACAGTTACCTTTATTAAATTACTTAAGAATATTATGAATATGATCCTTTTATTACAGAGGAGAATCCTCAGGAAGAATCACAGGAGAAGAAATGTTTGAGTGAAAAAGTTTCTCTCTATAGAGGTGACATCACATTACTAGAGATAGATGCTATCGTCAATGCGGGTGAGTGGCCATTTTTCTGTGACTTATTTGTTATAAAACAGTTATTGAAGTGTTGTATGTATTGTTTAATTCTTGTCATAAATAGGAATGAGATGAATTAGGAAAATTTTTCTTATGTACTTCTCACATTTATTTTTGAAACTGAAGATTTATTTTATATATGTGCTGCAGCTCATGTTCTGACTACAAGATATTTAGTTCATTTTGAGACCAGGGCATTAGATCACTGTATTGTTGATGGACTGTTGTAGAAAATCTTTTAAAAGATCCTAGTGTCTGTGCTATACTCTACAGTCTATAAATATGAACTTAAAACTTAATGATTTTATATAAACC
>PVJH01008831.1:25221-82943 GCA_004026705.1 Nesogale talazaci | reverse complement strand
TCTAATATTTGGCCTATAGATATGTTCTTAATTTTATTCCCAACTTATAATAGATAGTTGTATCTATGTACGGACATACCTATATTTAGACCTCTATAAGTGGCCTTTGTCTTCTAGCTCTTTCCTCTATTTCCTTCCATCTCCCTCCTGTCCCACCATCATGTTCCACCTTCATTGGCATTTCATTGTTTTCTCATATTCATTGTCCTTGCTTAATCCTGACCAGACCTCCCATACCCTCCTTTCCATCGATTCCTAACCACTTATTGCTCGCCCAACCCATCCATGTGTTTGTCCTCCCCCCGCCCCTTCTCCTCTTCTCTCTCGTGCCCCCAGGAATCATTTGCCCAGTCCTTTCTGTGGTGCAATGGGTCTCCAGAGGGATGTATTCCTCTGAGCATCATGTGTTGGCGTGTAGCTTGGATCAGCTCTCTTCTTCTTCCTCCCTTCTTTTCTTTGTCCCTGTGGGTGTGGGATGCTTGTCCTTCCCCCACCCTGTTCTCTGCCACACCCACTACTAGAGAAGGAGTCCATATGACTTGGGTTGCGTCCGGCTCTATAGCTCTCTTTTCTCGCATCCTTCTGTGTGTCCCCTGAGGTAAGTAGAAACAGTATGGTGAGTATAAAAGAGAAGACTCCTATATGCCATATTAGCTGGCCCAAGAGATAGGGTAAGGGGAGGAGGGAGGACCAAACCCAAGGAAAACTATTTCTTATACACCTATGAGTCTCCCTAGATTTGTTTCTCTCACCTACCTGCACTAACCCAGAGAGCTAAAAGAAAACAGCCTATGATGCTTGGAATAAAAGCAAAAAAATATTGCAAGTGAGGACACAAATCAAGAAGCAATATGGATATATCTTAAAGAGGTATATTGGTTTGGGTCAGGTATTATTAACATTTTTCATTATATTTTTTAAAATCTTATACTCTAGTTATGTATACCTCTTTTAATGTTCTTATTTAAGTATTACCTGTTTGAAATAAAAAAAACTATCTTTTGGTATATCTAGTTTTAAACTTATCTTTTTTATACTTTAAATGATCATTAGGTCAGTGAACTGGCTGGTACATTATTTGAATCAGAAGTGTTGTCAGATAAGGTATCTGTGATTTGGCAATTGATTGTTTTTATTATATTTTGCTTTTTGCTTTATTTTTTAAAAATAAACAAAGGGAGTACTAAAAAGTTTGAAATATGGGAGTCATTATCTGAGCACATGATGAGTTCTGGGAACTCTAGGTCTTACAACAGAAAAGGCAGAAAAGGGATGGAACCTTGACCTTGTAGAGATTTAATCTAGTTAGGATGAAAACATACAGTAGCTAAAATAGATATATAAACTGTGTATACTATGTTAGAAAGTAAGGCATGCTATGGAAGAAAATAAAGTATAGAAAGGATGGGGATTGTAGGGTGAGGGGAAAAGGATTAAATTATCTTCTGTAGAAAGTTCAGTCTGCAGCTGTGTCAAAATCAGTGCCTGCCTTACCCATGGCAGGCACTGGCCCAAAAGGCTGCTACAGAGACACTGTAATTCATGGGCCCTGTTCCTTTCTGCTGAGCCTCAAGGATAAGTTGTGACACAGACATGAAGGAATAAAAAAGAAAGAAAAGATAGTTGTCATTTGCTCTGACAGAAAATTGTCCATGCCATTGGATATTCAGGTTGATCAATATATTAATGTGCTCAAAGGCTTTTGAGGACTTGTGGAGAGAAGATTGGGAAACAAATGTTTATAACGTATCAGCCTATCAACATGGATTTTCTCATTTAACGCATTGCTAAGAAATAATAGAGAGGGGCAGCAAATGACAGGAAAGCCCCCAACAACACAGCCTAAAACAGTGACTGCAGCAGCGGGCTCAAGCACAGAAACAACAGTGAGGAGGTTGGAGGACCGGAAAGTATTTCATCCAGCTGTGCATAGGGTCACTATGGGTCAGATCAGACGGAAGGGCACCTACTACCACTACTGCTATGCCACAATGCTAGTTAAGAAAGTTACCAAAGTTCACAGACTCCAGAGCTATGACTGCCCACCTTTAACTTTATCTACATCCAATTCTGACTTTGGGGAGTGTTTCTATAACTTTATATCTATTTCCAATAGTTCATTTACTGGCTCAGAACCTAAGAGGTTTCATATTTCTGTGGACAACAAAGAACCATGACATTTTAGTTAGTAAACTTGCCCTGGTACACAGTGGAGAAGTTTCAGTATGCACAAAGATTCCTGTCAAAAGGAAAAGACAATAACCTGGAAATCAGCTAAAGGATGACATTAGATATAATCTATTTTAGAATGGAATCCTAAGAGGACAAGCCTGCTTTAATAAGTGCTGTGTATAGGGTCTATCTAAAACATAGTGCCTTTGAGCAAAAGATAGAGTAGTGGAATTCTCTGATCTCCTAGATGGACATGACTGCAGAGAGTATAGAGAATCCTCTTGTTCAGCTAGGTCATCCCCCTCCACAGAAGATTGCACTACAGAGAACAGGACTGAAGATACAACCTGGGGAGAGTGGCAGGTCTGCCCAGACCACACAGGAGCAAACTAAGGAGGGGGTCACCACAAGACACAACAGCCCCTTACTGACCCACAGCCCTGCAAAGGACAGCACTGGAGGCACAGTATGGGAATTGTGCCAGTCTGATCCCCCTCCCCCACCGCTCCCCTCCCCCCACCACACACACACACCAGAACGAATCACAAAAGGAGCACAACAGAGCAGCAAGGTATAGAACAAGTGAGGCCCCAAGGAAACCTAAAAAGACAGACCGTGGAGAAGTGAGTGAGGGGAGAAGTCGGATGCTGTAAGATATGACAAAATAATAATAATTTATAAATTATCAGAAGCTCATGGGGGATTGGGGAGCAGGGGGGAGGGAAAAATGAGTGGATACCAGGGTCTCAAGTATAAGCCAAATTTTGAGAACAATGAGGGAAACAAATGTACAAAAGTCCTCAACACAATGGATATATGTGTGGATTATGATAAGAATTGTATGAATCCCCAATAAAATGATTTTTTAGACATAGACTTCAGACTCCAGGGGCAGAGTTTGGCACCTCATCATACTCGATAATGAAAATATACATAAGGATCAATAAAGAGACCTGGTACTATTTAGGGTCTCCCCCCCCCCCCCCAGTTTTCTTTCTTCTTTCTTGGTTTTCATGCTTATCTATATGATACAGGCAAAATTAACAATCTTGAGGAGAAAACAACAGGACCGAATGTTCTGGAGGACAGGGGAGGGGGAAGGTACAGGAAAGAGAGGGAGAAGCCAACAAACCGCGGGAGAAGAGAATAAAATTGATGATGTGGAGGGTGTAGAATGCCTGGTAGGATTTGATCAAGTGCAATGTAGATGAGAGGAATAACTGAGAGTTGAATGAAGGCTGAATATGATAGTGGGACAGGAGGAAAGTAAAAGGCAATAGAGGCAATAACTAGGAAGCAAATGACATTTATAGAGGTACAAATGTAAGCATGTATATATTTAAATGTATTACTATATCATAATAGGGATATTGGTCTCTGCACATATACATATATGTTAAGTGTCAAGGTAGCAGACAGTCAGTAGGCCTCTACTCAAGTACACATTGAACTAATAACCTGGCGTTCTGTCATGCTCACCTTCCCAACATGATCACAAAGACAAAATGTGTGCATAAGCAAATGTGGTGATGAAAGCTGATGGTGCTCAGTTAATAGACGATATAGCATCTGGGGTCTAAAAGGCTTGAAGTTAAGCAAGCAGTCATCCAGCAGGGGAGTAACAAAGCCCACATGGGAGAAGCACATGAGCCTGTGTGATCACAAGGTGTTGATCAAAAGACCCAAAACAAACAGTCGTGTCGATGAGAATGAGGGGGCTTTAAAGTGGACACCCAAAGCCCATCATTAGACAATTGGACCACCCTCACAGAAGGGTCACAAGGAAGAGTTGAGTCAGCCAGCGTGCAGTATAGCACCAACAGAACACACAATATTCCTCTAGCTCTTTAATGCTTCCTACCTCACGCTATCATGACCCCAGTTCTGCATTTCAAATCTGGCTAAACTGGAGCATGTCCACCGGCACAGATAAGAGCTCTCAACACAGGGAATCCAGGGCAGATAAACCCATCAGGAACAATAATAGGAGTAGTGATACCATGAGGGTAGGAGAGAGGGTAGGAGAAAGGTGGGGGGAGAAGGAGGTGAAAGGGGAACTGTTCTCAAGGATCAATGTAGAAACCCCTTTGAGGGAGATGGACAACAGAACATGGATGAAGGGAGATAGTGGTTGATATGAGGTGAAAATAATAATAATAATAATTTATCAAGAGTTCATGATGGTGGGAGGGTGGAAGAGGAGGGAGAAAAGAGGAGCTGATACCAAGGGCTCAAGCAGAAATAAAATGTTTTGAAAATGATGATGGCAGCATATGTATAAATGTGCTTGATACAATTGATGTATGGACTTTAAGAGCCCCCAATAAAGTGATTTATCAAAAAAAAAAACCGGCATTCTTTTTAGGTACCCTTGAGTTAGCTCTATGCACAACAAAGGAAATAATTCCTGGCCCTGTGTTATGGGGTCATGGGTCCCCAATAGTTGGACTGGTCTTGCTTTGTGATTGTGGGAAATAATAAAGGCAGAAAGATAGCAGGGCACAGGGGATCCTTGTCCCCATGCCAGGATCAAGAGAGTGAATTCATTTCCCAGTGGGTTGTATAATGGGGCTTAGAGATCTTTCAGAGAACCTACACACCATACAGAACACATACTACACAGTCAAAGGGTAATATCAAAAATGGGTAACATAAACAAGTGATGAGATGAGTCATCATCTTGACCTAGTGCTACTTGATCTTGAATGTTTCTGAGCCCTCCCCAGAGGAACAATCTATGATCTGTATCATGTCAGAAGAGAACTTGCTACATTTTAGGTGGGTTGGGCTATAGAACCCGATTGCTCTTATTTTAGGCATATTGAACAGCCAGATGCAAGAATGATTCATTTTTTATGGCCCTCCTTTATGACAGTTCCTTTGTGGGTGGTTCTTGGAGGGAATGGGTTCAGTCATGAACATTCTTCTGGAGAATGTTCAGGCATATTGAATACCCAGATGCATGTGGGTCATGCCTGCTTTGGAGGTTGAATGACCCTTTTACAGGAGTCACCTAAGACCAATGGAAAATACATAAATATTTCATAATATATAATTACATATTGTTTTGTGATTAACTATGCTTTAATTATGTTTAATTACATTCAACCTTTTAACAGTGCAAATGTATCCTGCATATCAGATATTTACATTGTGGGTCATAACAGTAGCAAAATTACAGCTATGAAGCAGCAACAAAAATAATTTTATGATTGGACGGTCACCACAACATGATGAACTGAATTAAAGGGTCGTGGCATTAGGAGAGTTGAGAACCACTGTTCTACGGAAATAAAACCAAGACACTTCAGAGATTGTTTGGGCATGCTGAAAAGCCAGATGCAAAAATCATTCATCTGTTATGGCAGCTCCATTATGCTAGCTTCTGTGGGGTTGGGGGGTCTATTGGAGGGACTGTGTTCAGTCATGAATATTCTCTAGGGAAGCAAAACTAAACACTTATGAGTGTAAGTGAGACGACAGTGTATTAAGATTTATTTATAACTCATGACCATGACTGTCTTCCCCACCTGGGGGAAGCTTTCCAGATCCACTAATTATGAGCCTAGAGAGGGTTCAGCTGTCCCTCAGTTTAACACGCACTGCCACAATTATTCTTATACTCGATTTCATTGTTGCAGCTACTCTTTCACTCCATCTTCTTGAGTTCCTTTGTCTTTTTCACTGACCTGCGAATTTTCCAAGTATGTCAGGCAGGGTTCTCTAAAGAAATATAACCAAGACTCTTATAATTATATATGTATATGTGTGTATATATGTATATATATATATCTTTATTTCAGCCATCCTTCAATCGAGCTGCAACCCGATCAATCTGTGCCCACACATTCCTCTTGGCCTAGTGGGGACAAGAAACCTAACTTAGCATGGTGCCCTTCTTCAGAGCCTGGCATGTCCTGACAACATGGCCAAACTATGCAAGACAGTGTCTTGCAGGGTACAAAATAGGATGTTGACAGCACTAACATGAATCCTTTCCTTCAGCGATCCAGTGGGGTTACACAGCACGCAAGTAGCTTTCTGATGACTCTCAATTCCTGTCTTGGTTTCCTAGACAGAAGGTCAGATTCATCAGGCTGTTATTGCTCTAGTGTCTGATTCCTTTTCCCTCACTATGCCAGTCATGTGCTTATGTTAACTTGATGATTGAAATGTAGGGGTGAAGTCTAGCCTGTTAATCTGGAGATAGCCATTGAGTAGCCAATGAGGCCTCTGTGTGGGCCGGGCTTTCTCTTGATACATATGGGAAATCTCGCGATATTTCCCTCATGAAGATGAGAAGCTACCTTCCCCAGTGGTTGAGAGTTAGTTAGAGAGACAATGAATCAGGAACAAGACAAGAGGGCAGCATCAGAGAAGCCGGAGGAGCTGGCAGAGAGACCACACAGCTTTGCCCTGATGAAGCCAGACTTCTGAAGTTGGGGGGGCTACATGGAGACCTCTGCCAGCGATGAGTTACTTCTGCCACCACTGGATGCTGTTGATGGACCCTGCGTCCTGGAAGCAAGGAGCCATGTGGAGACCCCTGTCAGCTCTGGGACTCTGCACCCACTGACCTGTGACTTCGTGAGTCGGAAGGAGACTTTCTGGACTGATTTCGGGCATATGGGTTAATATCAGACTTATGACTTTGAACTGGACTGAGCTGGGATGTTTTTTCAATGTCCTGTTCCTCTTGTATATAAGTCTTTTCTTTATATCCATATGCGTGTCTTTGAAATTTGTTCCTCTAGTCTACCCGGACTGACACACTCGCCCACTGATCAACATGTTGGGATATTTTCTCCATATTTTCTTCCTCCATTTTTATCTGGTGGTTTGCTATATAATCTTTCCTGTCTTTATCCAGAAAACAAAAATCAGGGCTATAAGAAATGAGATGGGTGATGATGATGATGATGATGATGATGATGATGATTGCCAAGATCCTTCGTGACACAAAGATCCTTTGATTTTGTGATCAGATGAACCTTAAGCAGATCATTTTGGAAAATTCTCCTAGATTCAAGATGGCCTTGGCTATGCGGATCCAAACAACCACAAGTTAAGATATAGGAAGAATGTGAATATAGAGAACAAAATTATATTCTTGTATTCTGGAGCTGTAGTCTTTATAGTCTCTCCATTTTTTAGGGGGAAAAACACTTTGGTGACCTTTCAGATAAAGAAGACATCATAACATGACAAAATGGTAAGCTCATGGACCACGGAGTGGGACAACCCCAATTTTAATTGATCTGTTATTCCAACCCAATTCATCAGAAGGCTAGAGCAACCAAAATATTCTGCGCTACTATGGAGATAGAAGGATGATTTTGATGATTGGTTTTTTAACTATGAGTGCATGGAAATCACTAGGAAGTGTTAAAAAACCCACATGTCTAGGATGCCTTCCTACATATATTCAATAGGAATATCTGGACAATCTCAGTGGGCAGCTAAGATTGAGAACCACTGCTACTACTTATCACAAATCAAAGTCTCTTTTGAACAGAAAAATATCTACTCAAACCTTTAAAAATTCCTTAAACATATGATACATATGCATATAGGGAAGTGGAGAATATTTCAATGTGATTTAATAGATCATTTTAGAACAGTTTAAGTTTACATAAAAAAACTGTTCAGAAAATAGAGTTCCCACATACCCATTTCCCATTCAATGTAATTTAAGCCTATTTAAATGAATTTGCAATTACTTCTTTTATAACTGAAGTGAAATGAATATCACATTCATCACACTAAGGATATATTCTTTTTGCATGCCAAACAACTTTTAGATTTTAGAAACTATAAATGGATATGTTTAGCAGATAGTTGAGAATTATGCTGAAGGTTGGTACCAGTCTTTGGATCGATAAACTAGAAAATGCTGGTACTTTCCAAATTCCTAACTCTTAAACCATCAAAATCCTGAGTACCTTCCATTGATCCTCTTCTTCAGAGTTACTAAGTACACCATCTTTCTACCTGAACCCTTGATCCCATCTAACAGGGACAAGTACACCTCCTCTGAAGTCTCTTTGAGCAATGAGGTTCCAACCAGAGTATGACCCAGAGAGCAAACAGTATCTTCTTCTATCCTAGGTAACCATTTGTAAAGGAATCCTCTGTTATACAAACTCTTTAGTGGATAGGATCAATTTAATGGAGCCGAGGGGTCAGTTAGATGAAGTCCTCTCCAAATAGTTAGTATCCTTTCCACAGCAGATCCCTCTACCAAACTGGTCCAGGTACCCTAATAGAGGAGGTTCAACCACTTCACCTCTGAGGATTAAGAGCGTATGCGATGTAGGTGATCTACAGTATAAGTTTGGTGGGGATATTTTACTTCAATATGAAGAGAGCATCAAAGAAAGAAAGAAAAACTGAAAACAAGGGACTGAGACTCTGATTCTATGATCTTTTCATAAGGTCATCTTCAGTGCTTTGTCTGAGAACACAGAGGCGTGAGATCCTTGGTGGACATGATCAGTGACTGCTGTCATCGCTGAAACATGCAAATAGACTGGGATCCATTTTTCATGGCTAATACTACTGAGAAGAGGAAGGTAGAGGGCATCAGCAGTGTGGGCCTCTCTATTCTAAGATTCAATTGCAAATAAAGGCAAACAACATGCCTATAACATCTGGAGATCCAGTCATTCTGAGTTATGAAATATAAACCCAGAGAAGGATATAGAATGGTATGGACTGTGGAGAAGTTTCTCCATGATAGATAATTTGCTGTCTCTAGAGGCACAGATGGTTCTTTTTTGACTTAAAGTGGTAATGACTTCCCTGGCTAGTCCACACCAGGCTGTCAGCCTTTGAGCTCTGTTGCTGCTATGCCATTGTTAGAATTAAATTACCTGAAAGGTCAGCATCAATAATCTGTGGCTTAAAAGGAGTGAAAAATGCCAGACGGAAAAGCTGTGGGCATCTAGGGCTTTGAGTAAAAGCTTTGTCCTGATTGTTTTATCTTACTGCTATTATTATTTGTCCTTATTTTGCAGATCAAGATAATAAAATCACTCATAGAAACTGACCAAATCATCTGGTCAACTAAATGAATCTTGATCTCCTTGTTCCCATGGGGTCCATACCACTGTCTCTTCATCTTTCTCCCATGGATCAGAGTGGTGATTTTGAATAGCTATCTTGAAGTAACCAGTGCAACGCACAATCACTACATCAATATGGGAGAGCATTCCATAATAGGTGTTTAATAAATATTTGGAAAATGAGAATAGAGGTTGTAATTGCTCTTAGTTGCCAACCAATAAGGAATGAGTACAGCATTATTACTAAAATTATAATGTAATTGAATGAGAAAATATAGACTTACCTATAAAAAACAATTATATATGACCTTCAAGGATAGTGTTTGTTGTATATGCTTCTACTAATAATATAAATTAATAACTGTGTCTCTTTAAAAATCTAACTAGGCTAATTCAGCAAAACAGCCATCTAGACACTGAAACTGATCCTCTCACACTAGCTCTAGCACTCCCTGGTGAATAAACCATTTAAAAGACAGCTGAAGATCAGACAGACACCAAAAACAACCTTGTAAATTTTCATTCTTGGCTAGACATAAACCAAACTCTCCATAAATAGCCCTCATCACTAAAGTTTACACCTCGTAAGGCTGAGGCAAAATTTGAGGGATACCTAACCTGACAATCTGTGTGAAAAGATGAGAAAGGTGGAAAGATTTAAGGTTTGACTGACCCACTGGGGATTTCTCTAATCATCCTACACAAGTGGATCATGGTTTCAGAGTTTTGCTGAGGCAGGTTCACAACTCTAGAGGTGGACTGTTCCTCACAGGGGAGATGAGGGACACACGCATGGATGTTCAGGGAGGTGGGTGACTCCTTTGCCAAGATAGAAACAAATGGAGGTGCCTGAACACTTCCAAAGCATTTACCTAAGGAACAAATTTTACCACACCTGAAAACCCACAACTTAGTCACATATTCATGAGTGCAGAGCAATGGCATTTTCCAGCTGAACTGTCATCTTATGAAAATCAAGGCTTGGGGCATCAAGTGAAAGTTGGAAGATGCAGTGGATGCCTTACAGGTATGCCAAATATTTTCTACTAGGCAGGCAGAAAATGCCCCTGCCCTTTGCTCTAGAAGAAGAGACTACTTCTATCCTTCAGGAATATTCACTGTGCAAATCTAATCTGGAATAAAGCCAGGACCTGCTCCAAAGATAAGGAGAAACAGGAGAATACCATTTTCAAATGAGCCAATAGCTTCTTCTCATGTCCTTGAAGTGACTGATAGTAAAAAGGCTTTCGGAAAGCCAGTAGCAAGTGGTTGAAAAATCTTTATCTAAATCCATGGTCAGTCATGAAAGACTCAATCTCCAGGAGAAACACAAGAGAAGCAGTAGCAAAAATAAGAGAGAAAGGACCAAGAATACCAGGGTCTCTGAAGAGGGAAGGCCTTGTCATAGGTAATTATCTCCTTACGTGAAACAGTCCTCAATGTCTGAACATCAATTCCCCAAAAGGAATACCACACTATACTATAAAAAAAATAGCATTGCTTCTGTGGACCTCATTGTCCACTTACATATTTTTCCTAGTTCCAGATTTTACATTCCTTGTTTCTTTCCCTATTTTATTTATTTATTTATTTATATATATATATATATATAATTTTATTGGGGCTCTTACAGCTACTACAACATTCAGTACATCATTTGTATCAAGCACATTTGCACACATGCTGCCACATACATTTCCAAACATTTTCCACTTGAGCCCTTGGTACAAGCTCCTCTTTAAAAAAGAAAAAAAAAAAGCTCCTCTTTTCCCTCCCCCTCCTTTTTTTTTTAAGTTTTTTTTTAGGTATCACTGCCCTCTGGTGATGGGAGTAGGAGGCTCAGCCTTTGCTCCTGTGAGCTGGAATTGAACCTCCATCCCAGTGGGCCGCAGTCCCGCACACAACCATTATGCCACTGGGGCTCAGCCCCCCCCCCTTTTTAATGAATCATTTTATTGGGGGCCCATGCAACTCCCATCACAATCCATACCAACATCAACTGTATGCAGGCCACATTCGCACACCCATTGCCATCATCACTCTCAAAACATCCTCCCTCTCTCCAGGCCCCCAGTATCAGCTCCCTATATTACCCTATTTTTATCTATTCATTCTCTCTCCCCCCTTCTTCTATTTCACTATTTTACACACTTCTTGTCTTAAATCCTACTCCATGAGATTTTTATTTATTTGCCGTCAACATCTTTTTCAACACTTTGCATATTCCCATCTCTCTTTCATTATCTTTGTGTTTTCCTGATTCTGGTCTCCCCCATTTTCTGACAGCCTGTGGCAGTCACCTAATCTGGTGTCTATTTAAGGATTACCAGTGTAGTGGTGGAGTCTAGCCTTTCAATCTAGAGATAGCCCATGAGGCTTCTGTGTGGGCATGGTCTTCTCCTGAGAATTCTGGGAAATGTGGTAATTCCTTCTTGGAGGCAGAGACACTGTCTCTCTTGGTTCACTTGCCTGAAGACTTTCTATGGACAATACTCATTGCCTGAGAGACTCGATTGACAAGGCTGGCTCCCTGTGAGACATCCCTAAGAAGAAGCCACATAGTCCTATCCTTGAATGTAAATTAGACAGAATCTCATGGTTTGGTTTGTTTCTCATGAGCTAAAGGAGAGTTTTGTTTTACTTCATTTTGCTTTGTAGTGATTTCCGTAGTGGCAGAGAAATTGTTTCTACCAAATCATAGATTTTATGACAGATAAGGTAAAAATAGCCTCATCTCAGATGACACTTCTGACAAAAACAATAACGTATTTGAAGAGCTGCTAAAAGAGGCAAGCCAGTTTGCAGTCTAAAATATAACTACATAAAAATCCCCATTTTCCTACCTTTGACTTTCATTACAATGCAAACCATATAGTCTTCATTTCCACCTCATGTCAGTCACTGTGGTTGTGCAAGTTGAAGTTAGTCTTGCTTGATCATTCAACAAATACTGCTTGAGAAATTTCTAGGTCTCCAAGTGCTATGCTAGCTGCTCACAATCAGAATCACCTCACACCCCCAATGAGTCTGGCATATACAATTAAGTATAGTCCAATATTATAGACATCCATAGGGTTTAAAGAAGGGCTGGGTGAGGGAGTGTGTTGTCCAAATGGGAGTCAGAACGAAGGTTCTTGTAGTGCTTGCATCTGAGTGAGCTGCATCCTGAACAAATAGTGGGGCCTGCGTAGAAAGATGCCCAGCCCTGGTGCTGAGGAAAGAGCAGTACCTGTGAATGTAATCTCGTCTGGAGCTAGGATATATGAAGAGGTCATCAATCCATGTGAGGTCATATTAAGGTAAGGTGAATGGTAATGTCATCTGAGTGGTACCCATTTAAAAGAGGAGAAGAATCTCAGAAAGATCAAGAATGACCAAGTCGAGACAAACTAAAGAAAAAAAGAAGCCAAGACAGGACAAGAACTTTCCCAAGACTTGGTCCTGCTGGCATTCTAAATTTGGAATACTGCCTTCCAGAATTGGGAGATATTAAGCATCCATTTTTGCAGGTAATCTACTTTTTAGCACTTTGGTATAAAAACAAAACCAAACCCACTACCCTGGAATCAATGGCAATTCATAGTGACCATATAGGACAGGGTAGAACTGCCTCTGTGGGTTTCCGTGACTGTCAACTTGACAGGAGGAGAAAACTCTGTCTTTCTTCTGTGGAGCCATCAGTGGTTTAGAAGTTCAGACCTAGTGGTTAGCAGCCCAATGCATAACCACTAAAGTGCACAGGGATAAGAGAGAATTTTGTTTCTTTGCCAAGGAGTTACAAGCAATTAGATATGACTGAAGAGAAGGGAAAAGATGATGCCCCAACAGGAGAGGAGATTGTCGTATTAATCATCTGGGAAATCACTTCTGTAGATGTTCCTGGAGGAATTGTGTCGTGCTATTATTTGAGATGAGCCCTGGCGGTCTAGTGGTTACAAGTTGGGATGCTAACTGCAAAGTGAGCAGTTCAAAACCACCAGTGCCCCATGGGAGAAAGATGGGACCTTCTGCTCCCAAAGGGAGTTACAGTCATGAAAACTCACGGGGGAAATTCTACCCTGCTCTATACGGTCACTATGAGTGGGCATCAAGTCAGTAGCTCAACCTTCTTAATGTTGTGGCCCTTTAATACAGTTCCTCACGTTGTGGTGACCCCCAACCATTACTTTTGCTGCTACTTCATAATTGTAATTTGGCTACTGTTGTGACTCATCATGTAACTATCTGATATGCAGAACGTATTTTCATTGTTACAAATTGAACATAATTAAACAAAATTAAAGCATAGTGATGAATCACAAAAACAGGATGCAGTTACATATCATAAAATATTTATTTCTAATTACAAATAAATGAAACTTTGTCGTGAAGCATGGTGGGGTACTTACATGTGAGCATATCTGCATCTGGGCAGACCCATCTAGAGATGGATAGAGGAGCAGTGTCTCGGTTCCTAAGACCATTGGAAATATGTGTTTTATAATTGTCTTAGGCGACACCTGTGAAAGGGTCATTTGACCCCCAAAGAAGTAGTGATCCATAGGTTGAGAACTGCTGTTCTAAAAGAAGTTATCTAGTTTATACCCTGCCTTTCTTACTATGTACAGTGAACTCTTGAATAATGATTCAAAACCTGTGTTGAAATTATCTATATCTATGTATATAAAGACACCCACAGCTATAAAACATCCAAGGCTGTGTTAGTTCGGGTGGACTAGAGAAACAAATTCATAAACATGCATATGGATATATGGGAAAGGTTTATATACAAGAGGAATGGAACATTAAGAAAGCATCCCAACCAGTCCAGTCCAAGGTCATAAGTCCAATATTAGCCCATATGTCCAATTCCAGTCTATAAAGTCTTCTTCCGACTCACAAAGTACTTGCAATGATATCAGGACAATCAAAGGTCAGTAGGTGCAGAGTTTGTATATCCAGCAGCAGTAGAAGCATCCCAGCGCTGGCAGGGGTCTCCCCATGGTTCCTCATTTCCAGGGCACATCAGGAGTATCCATTGGCAGTAGAAGCATCTGTGTGGCAGTGGTCTCTCTGTGGCTTCTCTGACCCTAGAGGTCTGGTTCCATCAGGGTAAGCTCATGGGGCTTTTCCTCCAACTCCTCAAGTTTCCAGGACTCAGGGTCTATAGCATGCTGTCCTGCTGTCTCACACCTCCACAGGGGAAATTGCGAGATTTCCCAGAATTCTCAGAGAAAGCCATGCCCACATAGAGGTCTCATTGACTATCTCCAGATTGACAGGCTAGACTCCACCCCTACACTCCCAATCATGAAATTGACACCAAGTACATGACCTCCACAAAGGGTATGTAGATAGTTACAGTGGTTTTGGAATATAGAGAAGCAAAGGATAAAGTGAGTTGATATCAAGCTCAAGAAAAAAAGAAAATGAGGCTGAGACTCAGTGGTGCATGGGACTGCGGTCCACTGGGGTGGTGGTTCAAATCCAGCAGCAGCTTTCCAGGAGCAAGGCTGGGCCACCTACTCCCACCAGAGGGCAGTGATGCCCCCCCCCAAAATGTTTTGAAACTGATTATGGTAGCAATTGTACAAGTCTGTTTGATGTGATTGAACTATGGAATGCTTTGATAACTGTAAGAGCTCCCAAATAAATGATAAATGAAACCACACAGAAAATAAAAAATAAACTCATGCATACATAAAAAAAGAATTAAACATTTAAAAATGATGCTTAGTAAGTACATTTTCACTGCAAAAATAACACATTGTTATTAGAAACAGATGTTTAACAAAAATCAGAAAAAGAAATATATCCACAATTCCCCAAAGTAGCTCTTTATAAAATTTGTATGCTGATGGAAGAAGCACACCAGCCTGTGTGACCAAGAGGGGCCGAAAGGAGCAGGTATTAAGCATCAAAGAACAAGAATCACATCAGATTGAGGGAGAGAGCAGGGTGAGGACCGAAGGCCCACTGGTGGGTAATTGATCACCCCCTTCCAGGGGAGTCACGGGGAGGAGACAGACCAGTCAAGGTTCAGCAAGGCAGTGATGATGCATACAACTTTCCTATAGTTTCTGAAGCCTTCCTCCCCACAACTATCATGGTCCCAACTCTACCTTACAAATCCAGCTGCACTGGAGAAAGTACACTGGTAGAGATAGGAGCTGGAGATATGGGGAACCCAGGGCAGATGAGCCCCTTAGGGCCAGTGGTGAGATTGGAGCTGCTGGCAGGGTGGAGAGAAGGTGGGGTAGAGAGATGGAACCAACTGTAAGGATACATACGTAAGCTCCTGTCTGGAGGGCAGTCATCAAAGAAATGGGCTGGGGGAGAGGTCGGGTGTAAGACATGAGAGAAAAAAAATAACCTATAAAATAGCGAGGGTTGGTAGGGAAGGGCGAGCAGGGGAAGAGGGGAAAGGATGGGAAGCTGATATCAGGGGCTCAAGGGGAAAAGCGAATATTTGGAGAATGATAACAGCAGCAGGCATGTGAAAGTGCTTGGCACAGTGTATGTATTTATGTATCGTGAAAAGCAATATACACGCCTCCAATAAAATGATTTTTAATTAATGAAAAAAACATGTATGCTGATTGTTTCCGTCCAGCTTTTTCTCTATGCATTTTTCATTCATTGGCTTAGTGTAAGGGTAGGCCTTAGCATTTTTCAGAAACTAGAGAAGGAAAGGATTTGGATTCCACCTCAAATAAATTATCATAAAGGCCACTCAACAATATGTGAGTTTTCTGTTGTGTGCCAGGCATTATGCTAAGTGCTGCAAGGGAGCAGTAAACACAATAAGCAAAGTGGCTTCTCCTTCAGGTTACCATGGAAATAGGGAGGGTCGAAAGTAGGAGAGGTAACACGAGGACAAGCAAGGCTAGCCAAACTTGGCTCTCTCGGCAAGGAGTCTCACTACCACCTGCGAGGCTCCCTGCTAGGCCCCCTGCTCCCTACCCACCTATGGTCATAGAGTCACGAAGGCTCCCATCTTGGAAGGACCTTAAACATTTGCAGTACTGATTAGATGCTGCTTGGCTAAAACAGACATGCCATGTTCAGGGCTGACTTCTTTGCTCCTAGTTCTTGGACCATTATCGATGTCTTTAAACGACCTTCCTTTGGCAGCCTGGAGTGCCCCCTGCCTCTGGGACAGCCCAAAGCACAAGGAACCGGAGGTAACCCTGCCAAAGCTGTCAACCTCAGCAGGCTTCTTCCTTCCTATTTCAGGAATGATACAGCCCAAGGTCAAGAGGGACTGGCCTCCCAGGGCTGAGCACTTCACGTGTTAGCCTTTGTCTTACAAAAATAAACTCGGAATTCCTCCTTTCCCACAGTCACCACCTATCTGGAAAACAAGTGAGTAAGCTCAGCTTGTACACCGTGACTTCTTCCTAAGAGAGCCATTATCACATATAAGCTGAGTTGCCATTTTCTAATCCCTCAATGCCAATTGCCAATGAGTCCTCTTCAGGCAGCAAAACAGTCCAAATTTCACCTTTAAAAAGCCAAGGCTTCCTCCCCCCAACTATCATGGCCTCAATTCTACCTTACAAATCCAGCTGGACCGGAGGAAGTACACTGGTAGAGATGGGAACTGGAAATATGGGGATCCCAGGACAGATGAACCCGTCGGGGCCAGTGGTGAGAGTGGAGTTACCAGATGGGTGGAGGGAAGGTGGGGTAGAGAGGAGGAGCCAACTACAAGGACCTACACATAACCTCCTACCTAGAGGATGGTCATTGGAGGAGTGGGCGGTCATGGAAGACATTGGGCAGTGTAAGATATGACAAAAAAATAATTTATAAAGTATTGAGGGTTGGTGGGGAAGAGGGAGCAGGGACAGAGGGGAAAGAGCTCAAGTGGAAAAGAAGATATTTGGAGAATGATGACAGCAGCAGGCATGTCTTGCACAGTATATGCATGATGAAAAACGAGGTATGAGTCCCCATTAAAATGATTTTTTAAAAAAGACAACATCACATCAGACTGGGAAATAAAATGGAATCAATATTTTTAACAGTTAAAAAAACCCACCTCTTTGAATTGAGCAGAAGTCCTGTTGGCACAGAGGTTAATTATTGGCTGCTAACCAAAGAATCTGCAGTTCCAATCGACTAGCAACTGCAAGAAAAAAAGACAAGGCTATCTGCGTCCATCAACATTTACCACCTTGAAAACCCCATGGGGCATCTACAGTGTCACTGTGAGTCAGAATGAACTCAACGTCAGGGGGTGTGAATTTGGGTTGGATTAAGGAATTGTGTTGTTATATTTTAGGTGCCTTTGAGTCAGTTCCAACTCAAAGAGACCTTATATGAAACATAACAAAATATTGCCAAATCTCATACCACATTCAAAGTTGTTATGTCTGAACCCATTGTTGCAGCTGTGGCATCAACCCATTGCTTTGAAAGTCTTCCTTTCGCTGAGCATCTACTTTACCAAGCATGATGCCCTCTTCCAGGAACTGGTCTACCCTAATGACATGCCCAAAGAGAGTGAAACAAAGTCTCACCAGGCTCACATGTTAGGAGCATTGAGGCTGTACCTCTTCCAAAACAAATGTGTTTTTTCTATATGCCGTCCACAATACTTTCAATATTCTTCTCCAGCACCAAGATTCAAATGCCTTGATTTTTCTTCCATCTTTCTTATTCACTGTCCAATTTTGACAAGCATGTAACCTGATTGAAAATATGACTTGTTCACCTTCCTGACAAGATTGCTGAAGACAAAGCAGGGGCATAAACAAATGTGGTAAAGAAAGCTGATAGTACCTGTCTATCAAAAGATATAGTGTCTGCGGTCTTAAAGTCTTGAGGATAAACAAGCAACCATCTAGCTCAGAAGCAACAAAACCCACATGGAAGAAGCACACCAGCCTGTGTGAACACAAAGTGTCAAAGGAATCAGGTATCAAGTATTAAAGAATAAAAAATCATATCATTGTGAGTGAGGGGGAGGTTCTCATTGGGGATCCAAAGCCCATCTGTAGGCAACTGCACATCCCTGTACAGAAGTGTCTCAGGAGGAAACGAGCCAGTCAGGGTACAATAAATATTCTCTAGCTTTTAAATAAATATCCTCTAGCCTCCTCCCCTTCACTATCATGGTCCCAATTCTACCTTACAAATCTGGCTAGACTAGAGGGTATACACTGGTACAGATAGGAAGTGGAAACACAGGAAATCCAGGACAGATGAAGCCTTCAGGACCAGTGGTGAAAGTGGTGATACCGGCAGGGTAAAGGCAGGGTGGGATAAAAAGGGGGAATGGATTACAAAGATCTACATATAACCCCCTCCCTGGACAACAGAAAAGTGAAGGGAGATGTTGGACAGTATAAGACATGACAAAATAATGATAATTTATAAATCATCAAGGGTTCATGAGGTAGGTGGTGGGGAGGGAGGGGGGAAATGAGTTGATATCAAGGGAAAGCAAATGTTTTGAGAATGCTGAGGGCAACAAATGTACACATGTACTTGACACAATGGATGGATGGATCAATAAATTGTGAAGAGCTGTATGATCCCCCAATGAAATGATTTTTAAAAGAAAGAAAGATGATGATGATGATGATGATGAGAGAGAGAGATAAAATATCATGTTTTGGGTCAGGAACATGTTAGTTCTCAAAGTGACACACTTGGTCTTCAACACTTTAAAACTGACTTACCCATTCCAACACATTGTTTGATCATTTGACTGCTGCTTCTAAGAGCATTGATTGTGGCACCAAGTAAAGTAAAAATCCTTGATGACTTCAGCTTTTTCCCCATTTATCATGATCCAGCTCTGAGGATTGTGCTTTACATAGAGTAGCAATCCATACTAAAGGATTTAATTCTTGATCTCCATCATCCCATGCTTCAAATCCTCCTCACTCTCAGCAAGAAGGGTTGCGCCATCTGCATTTCACCAGTTACTAATGAGCTTCCCTCTAATTTCTATATATAATCCAGCTACTTTGATGGTTTTCTCAGCATACAGATTGAATAAGTATGGAAGGAGGATACCATCTCGGTGCACACCTTTCCTGATTTTAAACCATGCAGTATTCCCTTGTTGTATTCTGACAACCACCTCTTGATTCATGTACAAGTTCCATATGAGCACAACTAATATTATGAAATTTCCCTTCTTCTCAAGATTATCCATAATCTAGTATGACCCACACAGTTGAATGCCTTGGCATAGTCAATAAAACACAAGCAAATGTCTTTCTGGTATTCTCTGCTTTCAGCCCAGGTACATCTGACACCAGCAATGATATCCCTTGTTCCACATCATCTTGTGAATCTAGTCTGAGCCTCTGACAAATACCTGTCAATGTGCTGCTATAGTTCTTGGATGGTCATTAACAAAAATTTACTTACACGTGATATTGTGATATCAATGACATTGTCTATCATTTGAGCCACCTTTTTTTTTTTTTCGGAATGTACACAAATATGAATCTCTGCTAGTTGTTGGCCAAGTAGCTGTTTTCCTGGCATAGAAAAGTGCTTTTGGTGCTTCTTCAGCTTGTTGGAGCATTTCAGTTGGTATTCCATCTATTTCTGGAGACTTGATCTTGCCTAATGCTTTCAGTGCATTTGAACTTTCTTTCAGCACCATTGGTTTCTTCTCATCTGCTATCTCCTGAAGTGGTGGAATTTCTACTTCTCTTTGGTACAGAGGTTTTGTGTATCCTTTCCATCCTTGTTGCATGTTTCCTGCATCATTCAATATTTCTTACCATAGAATCTTTTAACATTGCAAATTGAAGTTTGAATTTCTTCTTGAGTTCTTTCACTGCAAGATATGCTTGATATCGTCTAGGCCTGATAAGTCAAGGTTATTTTGATACTAACTGGTGATTCTATGAACTTCAGAACCCAAATGTGCCTTTGTCATCTGCACTAAATATCTTTGGAATTGGTAAAGACTATTTTGCTAAACGTTGCATAACAGTAAACTTTCATCAGAGTCTGGGAAAAAGAACCTCTGGACCTGGAGTCACAATACTTGGGTTGAAGTAACTTAGTGGCGTTGGTGATCTGAGCCTATATAAGTACAGTTTTGTAAAATATTATTCCAAACTGTGCTTTATTGTAATCAGCTCTACGAAAGATTCCCTAGATCTCTTCCTTCCAGACCCAGAGAATCAAATTGCCCCTCTGTGGGCTTTCCAGGGAATCTTGTGGTGTTGTATTTCCCTATAGCTCTGACAGAGAAAGATGAAAATCTGCTTTCATAAAGATGTATAGCCTTCAAAACTGATGAGGCAGGTCTTCTTATATGCATCAGAACTGAGTCAGTGGTAGTGGATTTGGGCTGAGATTTGATGATCTTGCTATACTATGTCCTGATGTATATTGCATGTGCATAGCATGGAATTATAAGTACTTACAGATACATATTTTTGTTCCTCTGCTATACCTGTGATTCCTGCAGAACTCATGGCTTTCATTCCCCAAACCCTAGATAGCATCTAATGTGTAGCAGACCCTCAGCAAATAATCCTTATTCTAACTTGACTGCCTCTCAAAATGAAAATCAAAATAAATGCTTCTCAAGGACTGGGAGGAGGTTCAAAAGAGACAGTGTTTAGAAAAGAGCTTTGTAACTATAAAGTTCTGGGAGATTGTAAAGTATGGTTGTTATGTGCATAACATGCCATTTCCTTTGGTAGCACATTTCATGGAAGTTCAGAAACCAAAGCAAAAGAAGCAAGGTTATAAAGTGATTAAATCTGGGAGTAGGGTGGAAAGATAATAATGAAAGGGGAAATGAAAAGAGGGAAAGAAAGCTTAAAGTCTTACTTTATTTTAGTTTTCAGTAAAAAAAATATTCAGGATTTTCAGCTGATATGTCTAACATTAGTCAAGTTCTTCAAGATTTATCTTGGGGTCTATGGACACAAGTCAAATCTTAATTGAAACCAAGGCTTAACCATGCTGCTTATTATATTAATGCTAACAAGGAAAATAATCCTTTCCTCACTTTTATAATGCATTTTAAACTTCCTGAGGTGCTTTCTTTTTCTTTTATTCTCATTATTGTTTCTTTTATTCTCAAGGTTAGGATAATAATTATTAATTACACTTAATAGAAAACGAAGGTCACAGAGATTTAGTAAATTTCTCAGAATTCCAAACTTAGTGGAAAAGTCAAGACTAGCATTCAAAAGACCTGAGTAGAGCTCTTTGAAGTGGGTGAAATCTTTGGAGCTCTAAGGAGGCTTGGCACAGTGTCCAAAGACAATTTTCTGTACCCTCAGTCCTTGGCAGAGAGACCCGAGCTTCCAGAAAAGCTGTTACCTACAGACAGATGGCTTCTGATATCCTTTTTACTAACACTCACTCTAGTTATTGGGTTCCGGTGCATGGTGGAAAGAACACTGAATTCAAAAGTCAGACAGCCTGCTGGGGGGCTACCACTAAGGGAGTTGTGTGACTTTAAGCAAAGTATCTGATACTTCCTTACCAAGCAGAAAAGACATCACACCTCAGTCACTGGGATTTTGTGAGCACCTAATGATGTGGTATATGTGAAAGTGCTTTACAAACTGCACAGCATTGTGTAAATGTCAAGTGTGGTATTTGCTTATAAGTGGCTAGAGGCTACTTTGCTTACACCTATATTCCCATGGCCACCAAGAGAATTCTGGGGGAAGATTAAAATCACTCTTGAAAAAGGAGTCCTACGAACAGCAGAGATTTAGCATGCAGCTACTAACTAACACCCACCAGCTGCCCCACAGAAGAACATGGTGGCCATTAGCTCCTGTAACCCTTACAGTGTCCTCAACAGTGCTATCCAGTAAGCATTGAGCTGCTAACCACATGGCCAGTGATTCCACCCTGCCAGCTGCTCCTTAGGAGAAAGATAAGGTTATGTATCCCTGTAAGAATAGATAGCCACAAACACCTTCATAGGGTTGTCAGGAGTAGGAATCAACTCAATGGCAGCTATTTGGTTTCCCTCTGTTGGGGAGGTGGGAGTGGGGTGCAAATAGTTGCACATTGAATGGTCACTCTCGAGTTGTTAAGACCTCACTCACTCTGCTCACCAAAGTGGGATGGAAACTATTGCATTTGTGGAAAGTGGTATGCCAATTGACCTTGGTAGATTGAAGACACATGGAAATAATTAGTCGATGAATAGATGAACCACACAAACCTCAGTTTCCATGATGCTGAACCCCGAAGAACTAGCTGGTGACTGACTACCATGACCGATGGCTCTGAAAAGGATCACATTAGAAGATTCTGGATCAAATAGAAGAAAAAGGTGGAACACAACTCAAGATCATAAGAAGACCAAGATTTCTGGGTAGATTAAGACTGCTGGAATCTGTGAGACACAGACCTTTCATTTGGAAGTGAATTCATCACTGTAGCTCACTTTTCAGCCATAAATAGGTCTAGAAAGCAAACAATGACATTAAGGAAGTACACGCCCCTTAGAGTCCATCATGAAATCCAAAGGAGAGTATTTACTTGAGGACAAAGTTCAAATGGGTTGAGAAAGGAGGAAGGGAAGCAGGGAAGGGAGTGGTGAAAATGATGTTTCTTTGGTAAGGACTGCAATCGAGGAGATGAATTGTATCGATTTGAATATTAAATTAATGATCTATTCTGAAAACCTGTATGCAATTCACAGTAAAGAATAAACCTGGGAGTCTCAGATAACCTAGTAGTAGTTCTACTCTATCCTTTGAAATGGACTGGAAGTCAATGTGGATAGCAGCCACCACAATCTGCCCTAATTATACCCCACTATCCTTGAATATCCATTTACTTCTTCCTGCTGGGAAGTTATGTACTCTCAGTATAGCACCCTGACTGTGACAGTCATTCAATCAGTGCAATTATGAAGGCAAATAAATTTCACTCTCTGCGTCTTTTGCTTGAGGCTTCATAGTAAAATAAAAAAAATGACTTTATTTTTATAGATGCTTGTGTTTTCCATCGCCAAAAGGGAATAGCATCAAAATATTCAACTCTTCACCAGAGAGCTAGTCATAGAGACTGGTGTGGTGATTTCTCTCTCTCCAGGGAGATTCTTAATAAAATTACCCTATGCAAACTCTACTCCCTCATTCTTCCAAAAATCAACTTATGTTGACAAAAGTTCTATGATTCAGAAAATATATAGAATATAGAAAACAGAATCTAAAATCTTTCTGTGTGTTTTCTGAAAGTACGAATTAGGTTTAACATGAAATTCTGATGATGATGCTCTCTTAAGTCAGTTTTGACTTATAGTGAACTCAGCTACACAGAATGAAGTACTTCCTAGTGCTGCATCAGCTTCACCAACAATGGCATTATTCTTGCGGTCACTATGTCAATCCCCCTCCTTAAGCATTTTTCTCATTTTTGCTGACCCTCTACTTTATTAAACATGACATCCTTCTCCAGGAATTGGTGCCATCTGACTAAATGAGACAAAGTCTTGGCAACCATGTTTCTAAGGAGCGTGCAGGCTGCATGTCTTCGAGTACAATTGTTCATTCTTATGTCAACTCATGGTATATGAGACATGATTCAGAAACATCATACTTCAAAGGTTTTGACCTGAAATCAGTCTTCCTTATTCATTTTCTAACCTTTGCATGTATATGAGGTGATTGGAAATACCATGGCTTGGGTCAGGTGCATCTTAGCCTTGAAAGTGACATAGTTTTATGCTTTAAAGAGATATTTTACAGCAGATTTGCACAATATGATACATCATTTGTTTTCCATCCCAGTTTTCCCATGGGCATTGATTATTTTACATCCAAGTAAAAATAAAATCCTTTACAACTTCAATATTTTCTCTACTTATTATGATGTTGTTGTGTATTTGATAGAACCACAAAATACCTGTAATGTACTATGAATTTGTTATAATAATAATAACAGAGGGCTGAGCCCCGGTGGCGTAGTGGTTGTGCGCGGAACTGCGGCCCACTGGGACGGAGGTTCAATTCCAGCAGTGGGGCTGGGCCTCCTACTCCCACCGCCGGAGAGCAGTGATGCCCCAAAAACCAAAAAAACCCCCCCCAAAAAAATAATAATAATAACAGAGTAAAAGCTGCCATGACAAACCAGTAGTCAAGAGAGGGAATCTGACCAAAGGAAGGATCAATCACAGAGAGTGAGACGACCTCACATAACCGAACTAAACTTAGGTCTGAAGAAAGAATGAGTGGAAGGTGAGGCTGTGGATTGATAAATGTCTACATAATACAGCCCCCATTCTGAAAACAGCTCCCTTATCCTTTTAAAGTGATTTCTGAATATTACAGAGATATGCAAATGTGTGTTTTAATTGTGGAGATGTAGGCAGGACATTTCCTTCTCCCTATCTCACCATGAGGGAGGCCAGGTGGACAAGTGGATTACCCCTTGACCCTATCAGTCACCCTCAAGGAGACTCCGAAGGTTTTCTGCTCCCACTAACGCTTGCAGCCTCAAAAATGCAGAGATGACAGTTCTGCTCTGTCCCCTTGGGTCACTCTGAGTCAGAAGCAGTTTCTTTGCGATGAGTTGAGTTTGGGGCTCTAACCTCTATTGCTATAAAGCCCTGGTGGTACAGGGAGTGAGAAGCACTTGGTTGCTAAACCAATGGTGAGCAATTCAAACTCTTCAGCGGCTCAGTTGAAGAAAAATGTGCAGTCTGCTTCTAGAAGATCGCAGCCTTGAAACCCCTCTGTGTAGTTCTCGTCTGTATCATGAGATTACTGTAAGTCTGAACAGACTCCAAGGCCATAAGCTTGCTTTTATTTGGGATGAATTTGTAGCGAATTATATTATACACTTCGTAATATTACACATCCCCAGATTTCTGGAATAAACCCTCTTTGTTCATAATGAGCTTAAAAATATGAACTACCAGGTTTAGTCTTCTTATATTTTAGGAAACTTACACCTAGGCTTGAAAATGAAGGCTATTTTAGTTAGTGCTGCTGTAACTCACATGCCATATGTAGGTGGCCTTAAAGAACAGAAATTTATTTTCACACAGTTTGGGTCATCAAATGCCTAAATCAGGTTTTAAGCCCTGATTCTTTCCTTAATTTCAATTTTTTAAAAGATTTTTGCATGATGTCTATCTTTCTCTGGTGTGTGATTGATATTTTATGAAACTCAAAAGTTCTTAGATTTAGGATCTACTGGTATAGGCTCATTAACTTACTAGAACATTTCCAAACAGATTCATGTTTTCAGGTATGGGGGGTAGTAATTTCCATGCATATTTTGGAGGGAGAAGGCCAATACAATCCACAGCAACAGATTATCCTTGGCTATTATTTCTTACATCATCTGTGTGGTTTGAAAGTTATGATAACTTCATGAGTTGACTTGGGGAAATTTCCCTTGATTCCTTTTCTGATAAAAAATAAGTGCTATCTATCTAGTGTGTAAAGTGCTTAAAGATGTCTAGTAAACAAATCTTGTTAATACTAATATCCAAATCATCTCAATCATCACTTGTTTGTATCTTATTGCTCTATGAAATTCAGAGAGGGAATAAACTCTTTATTGTATTTTGTTTATGTAATGTTTCTTTGTAACTACATATTCCTGATGAGTGGTCCCCTTAAGCCTTAATAACCTTTTTCAGAACTGTGCCTTAAAACCTAGATATATCTGATACTAATATCTATATATAACACATATATAGATATATTAAACTCTTGCTTTAAAACTGTCCCTGTTATTAATTTTTCATTATATGCATAGAAAATTTCAAAACTTTAGTCTGAAATTCTCTCTCCCTCAAAAGTGAATTGAATGCTTTTATAAATTGTATGTGGTGGGATTACTGGTTTTTTTAATGAATCATTTTATTGGGGGCTCATACAACTCCCATCACAATCCATACAAACATCAATTGTATGCAGGCCACATTTACACACTTATTGCCAGCATCACTCTCAGAACATCCTCCCTCCCTCCAAGCCCCCAGTATCAGCTCCCTATATAACCCTTCCTCCCCCTTCCCCTTGAACCCTTAGTAATTTACAAACTGATATTCTTTGGACATGTTTCTATCTCATATGGAACTTTTTCTTGGCTACATATTTTTTTCTCTTTTTTCTCTTATACTACATATTATTGAGTTGATCATTTTTCTGCTTTCATTTTTTCCTCTACACTTGAACATATACACTGTTATTTCTTTTGTTTTTATAACATAGCCATCACATATGACAGAGGACAACATAAGGTTTTCCATACTATAATCTTTATGGAAACAGGTCACAAAGCCTTTCTTCCATGGAGCCCAATGGAATACTTCCATAAGTTCAATTTTAATCGATATCTTTTAGTGACCAATATAAGAAACTCATACTGTTTTAACTTTGAACTCTTCCTAATCACACGCTATCCCCTGTTAGTCCCAACTTGTCTTCAAACTTCCCCAAGTTATTGTTTTATAATTATTCAACAATCATTTTTATTTAAAAACATGCTTATCAATTTCCTTGTTTTCTCTTGCTTCTTGATCTCTGATGTTTACTCTGTAATCATGTTCTTCTTTGGAACTTCATCTTTAAGTCATTCTAACTGTAGATAATGAAAAGCAGTCTATGATTAAACTTTGCCTGAACACAACTTTATTTCAGTTTACATGAAAATAACAACGTAGCTGAATGTTTTGAAAATGTTATTCCATTTTATTTTGTCATCTCTGAACTATATTGGTATTCTTCTGAATAATCTGGTTTTTCTGTCTTCTCATATAAGTTTCCCCTTGTTTTTGTCTTAGTTTCTCTATACTTTCCTGGGGATTTCTTGAGCAAATTTAATATGAGAATTCCTGTATTTCTTTAATTTAAAAAAACTCCAAGCCAGTATCTTTAAATATATATTTTCCTTATCACTAGCAAAAGTATAGTAAATCTGCTCATTCCCTTAGAGTACAGCCTATCTTTATCATTCCTGGTTTACTTCTGGATTTTGTATTCCATTAAGTGATTCTGTTTTGAGGTGCAGCTAATGGATTTGACACATATTTGGCTATATTTTAACCTAATTCTTATATTTTCTATTTCCTAAAATTCTATTTTTCCTGTTTTCCCCTTATACTACTTTGATGTTGTCTTTTAATTTGTACACTTTCTTTTAATGTTATCAAATAAATGTTCTCATAATATATTTCCCTTTTTCCTTTCTCCAGTATTTCCAAATAAATGTTTTTGTTCATATTATCAAGAATAATTACACTTGCTTATGTCCATTTTAATTACAAGCAATTTTTTTAGTTTTCTGTGGGGATTCTATTGTGATGACTTGTGGGAGTACAACTACAAAATAACTTCACATCTGTCTCCGCCAAGGCAACTTGAATTATTTTCACCATATTTGAGCTAGTTTTTGTATTAATTTGTAATCACGGGTACCTGCAGTATGCTTTACAAAATTTCAATATTCTAAATTCTTATTATTGACACCTGGTGCCATTGGGTTGCTAGACTCTTGCCAGTTCTACAAAAACAACAATAAAAAAAACCCGACTCACTGCCACTGAGTGGATGCCTAGTCACAGCAACTCTATAGGAAAGGATAGTGTGGCAGTCATGTGCTTATGTTAATTTCATGATTGAGATATAGGGGTGGAGTCTAGACTGTTGATCTGGAGATAGCCATTGAGTAGCCAATGAGGCCTCTGTGTGGGCATGGCTTTCTCCTGAGACTTCTGGGAACTCTCGCAATATTTCCCTCATAGAGATGGGAAGCTGTCTCCCCAGTTGTTGGGAGTGAGTCTCAGAGAAAAGGAATTATGGACCAGACAAGATGGCAGCATCCGAGCTGCAGGAGCCGGAGGAGAAGCCACATGGCCTGGCCCTGATGGAACCAGACCTCTGAAGCTGGAGAAGCCACATGGAGCCCCCTGCCAGTGCTGAGTTGCTTCTCCCACCACTGGATACTGTTGATGGACCCTGAGCGCTGGAAATGAGGAACCATGAGGGGACCCCTGCCGGCACCGGGACTCTGCACCCACTGGCCTTTGACTTCGTGAGTCGGAAGGAGACTTTATAGACCGATATGGGGCATATGGGTTAATATCAGACTTATGACTTTGAAGTGGATGGGTTGAGTTGCTTTCTCAATGTCCCATTCCCCTTGTATATAGACCTTCTCCTTATATACATATGCGTGTCTATAAATTTGTTCCTCTAGTCTACCCGGATGGACATAGGTAGAGCTGCACTGGTGAATTTCTGAGACTGTAACTCTGTTGGAGCGCAGACATTGCCCAGTTCTCTCTTCCTCTCAGAGAGCTTCCAGTGGTTTCAAACTGCTGACCCTAAAGTTAGCAGCATTATGTGCAATCACTATGCCACCAGGGCTCCACACCAGTTCTACATCTAGGGAAGTAGACTCTCTTCCAAATTTATTTTATTTTGATGCTATTTTATTTTCATTGGATGTTTACCCTAAAATTAGGTTCCCATTTACCATTACTACACAAACTACTCAAAGTCATTGCTTACATTGTTCAGAGTCCATTGACATTCTCCATATCTGGTTGTTGCATTTTCGGCCATCTAGTGTCCCTGCCTCATCACTTTCTTTACATCCCTGGCTTTAGAGTGCTTGCTGACCATTTGGTCTTATATATGAAGACTTTTTAAAGGAACACAGTGTTCAGAGTAGACATTATCCATTTTATGAACCAACCTGTGATTTTGCTAGAGAAAGAGAGTTTGGGTTCAAAGATCATAGGGCAACTATTGAGTGGAATATTGTGGCAGTTACATAATCTGTCAACTTATGATAGGGTAAAACCTAGCCTGTCAATCAGTGCACTTGATCTTAGCCAAAAGGCCGAGAAGCGGTTATCAATAAGTTCATACCAATGAGGCCTGCATAGCCTTCTCCTGAGAATTCTGGGAACTCCTATCTTCCTCCCAGGAGACAGAAAGCACATTCTCTGTGCTTCCCATTCCTATTGACAAGCCACATGCAGCTACGCTAATGGCAGCCAGAACTTTGAAGCTAGAGGAGCCCCCTGGAGACTCAAGTCAGTACTAAAATTCTTCCTTCACCACTGGATCCACAAGACTTTGTACCCACTGGTCTGTGATCTTCCCGCGTTCAGCATCATTGCATGTGTTATGTGACTCTGAAGAGGAATTTATAGATAGGTACTGGATACATGGGCTAATATCAGACGTATGACCTCAATTTGGACTGGCCTGGGATGTTTTTCAATCTACAATTGCTCTTTTATATAAATGTCTTTTTTTATACACATATATGGACCTCCCTGAATTTTTTTCTCTTGTCTACCCAGACTAACACAACTAGTCCAATAATTCTGGACTTATTTAAGAATATGGGTTCTCTTCCAAATTTTTCTTTCATTCTATCAGGACCCCTTTATTATGGCCCTGATCTGAATAATTCATAGAGGTAACTGGGTACTATCTAAGTCTTCTGATCTCTGGATAAAAGAAACTTTTGTTTGTATAAATTATTAGTCCCCTGCATCTCAGTTTCTTCTCTGAGTCTTCAGTTTTCTTTTTCTTTCATTCAGGATGAGTGGAGTCTGATAGTTGTACCTTAGGGGATTGATCACACACTTTTAAGACCTCAGACACTACTCACCATACTAGGATGTAGAGCATAAACTTTATGAACTCTATCATGTTGCATGACTGAGTTGTCCCACAAGACTATAATCCAAAGTCTTCAAATCCAGAAAACCAATATCAAGAGGTATTTAGCTATGTCTAATAAATATTCATTACTGTACACTTTGAGTGGTTTTATATATTATATACATATGATGTTATATACATATGAATATACATGTGTGCACATAACTACATGCTTGTACAAACAGACACACTGATGTATGCATACATTATCATTTCATACTATGGATGTTATATTTTGTGCTACATGAAAGTAAGGTTGTAGTCCAACCTGTCAATCATGTGGTAACCGGGTGATGTCTACTTGGGGGTATGGTTTCTTTCTTCAGGAAACTGACATGTTTTCCTCTCTCTTCATCTTTAAAGATCTTCCTCCTTGCTGACACTCTGTCTGCCTCCAGGGGTGGCCCCGTGTAAACTTCTGACCTTGGGAGCCAAACTGGGAACTGTCAGCACCCTGCCATGTTTCCTGTGACATTGGATCCACGAGTCTGTGTCCACCAATGTATGATCTTCCTGCACCGACTTCATCCTTCTGTGTCATCAGCCTTCAGCTATGTAACTTCACAGAGGCCTGAGTTCCACCAGATCCTTGGACTTGAGTTGAACTGGACTGGGATGTCTTCCTGATAAAAAGTTATTTCCCTGGCTGAGCCCCGGTGGTGTAAGAGGTTGAGTGTAGGACTGTGGCACGCAGGCTTGGTGGTTCAAATCCAGCGGTGGCTCTCAGGAGCACCAGAGGCAGTGATGTCCCCCCCCCCCCCAAAAAAAGTTACTTCACATAGATCAGCATTACTGGTTTTGATTTTCCAGACAACTCAGCCTAGCACACATGTATATGTGTCTGTCCATATATTTATCACTCCACGGGCATCTTTTTCTTATTGTTGCTAAATTATTTATGGCACAGCATTTACCAAAGACATTTTTTTCTTATGCTTTCCTAATTAAATCAGTTCCCTTGGTTAGGCTGTGGGGCACTCCATCCACATCGAGTACTATCTTTCCCATCAGCAAGTATAACAAGTATCCACAGAATAACTATGATGCAACTGGGGCTCTCTTTTGAATTCAAGCTCAACCCCTTGCCATGGTGTCCATTCCAGCTTGAGCAGCTCATTGCTTGAGCCACTGCCCTGCAGGGCTCCTTATAGCCTTAGGCAATGAGTGTCCAGTCTATGTTTTGGAAGGGCGTTGCTTTCAGAACTTTACTACAGCTCTAGTATCTAGGACCAATTATTAACTTTAAGTTAACGTGACATTGGATCCATAGATCCAATGTTGTCATAGATAGCAAACATAGGATACTCAGTTAAGTTTGAATTTCAGAAAAACTGTGATTTTTTTTAGTAAAAGTATGATACAATATTTAAGACACGCTTAGACTGGGGGGGGCATACTGCTCATCTGAAATGCAAATTCAGTTGAACATCCTGGGTTTTATCTGAAAACCCTACATTAGATCCATCTCTCCCTATTTGCCTAATGATGGCCCCCTAAAAAGATCTCCAAAACTTGGTACAGAGTTGCTTGTGTCCTGTTTTAAACCAGAAAGTTAAGATTGGTGATATTTGCACATAGAATCTGTTTAAGGCATTTGGAATTTAGTAATCAAACAATTCACTGCAGTTGAACTTATTATTTTAGTTTAGCATTATTGGGTTTAAACATAGCATTTTTTTCAGTTTACATCTATTCCTCTTTTGGATTTCATTGGCCATGTTTGTTGCATCGACAGTGTAAAGATTCTCAGTAGAAGCTGTTATTCTTGCTACTGTTAGTACCTGTCTTCTAGAAGACTCTGACTCATGATGAGTCACCTATAAGCCTGTTGGTTTTAAAAGAAATATGACAGCACTTAGCACATGGTGAAGAGTGGTTAATCCTCAGAGAAGGACATTTTCTTGCCCACGTTCCCTATCGACTTAGTGGTTTCTAAGTCAGAGTTTGGTTACTTGCTATTCAGAGACACTCAGAAAAATAATCTCTCTCTCTCTCTCTCTCTCTCTCTCTCTCCTCTCTCTCTCCCCCTCTCTCTCTCTCTCTCTCGGCTCTGTTTCTCATCTGAAAAAACTATGGGTAATCATTCCCACCCACTTCAGAAACTATGAGGCAAATAGAACCACATTGTACATTCAATAAATGATGCTCCAGAACCACAATTGAAATGACAAAGGTTTCCCAAACACAAAAAGCAGAACTGGGATATCTGCCACAGAGAGAGAGATATTTAATGTGTGTCCTCTTGAAGCTCCTTAAAAGAGTCCTGCTTGGTTGGGAACTGATGCTTTTTTGCCAGGTCTCCATGCAAAGAGTACTTTACCCTATCCTGCCCCCATCACAGGTGCTCTCTCCTAAGAGCACTCATCATCCCCCTCCTTCTTTGGCACGGTCAACTCTCTGACATGGTACAAATGTTAGCCACATAGTTGCTAACCAAAAGGCTGGAAGTTCAAATTCACTCAGGCACATTTCAAAAAAATGGGGGGAGGGTGGCTGGTAATCAGTTTCAAGAAAATCAGCAGTTGAAAACCCAATGGAGCACCGACAAGGGTCTCAAGATGGAAGCGACAAAGCTCGAGCAGAGAAAAAACGAGGAAATAAAAAGGAAAGGCTTTCTCTATGACAGTGCAAAGAATCGCCTTGCTTGATGCGGCAGAATGATCCTTCAGATTTTGTGAACAATGGTTAGAGAATCGAGTCCTGTCTCATTACTACTACTATGGAGGTGTGGTAAGTTCATTTCTGGCTTCATTGGCTGCGGTTCCTGGCATTTTGTATTCCTCTGCCTTGTTGTAGTAGTTACATATACCCATGTCCTTTTTTTTTTCACCCTAACCCTAACAGAATCCCATGTCAAGTTGAGTACATTATGAGTGACGGGATGGAGTCAAGCCTGTGTGGGTGTGGCCTTCTCTTGAGAATTCTGGGAACTTTCGCTTCTTTCTTTTTGAAGGAGGGTTACACACACACTCTCTCTTCCTAGATCTTCCTGCTGACAAGCCTCCTGGAGCCACACTGATGCCCGCAAGAGCCCTGGAGATGCTTCCACTGCCACCGGATCCACAAGACCTCCACCCCCAGCCTGTGATCTTCTTGCATTCAGCATCATTGCATGTGCTGCATGAATCTAAAGAGGAATTTATCAACTAGCATCAGACATATGTGCTAATATTGGAATGATGGACTTTATCTGAGCTGGCCTGAGATGTTTTCTTAATACTTAATTACTTCGCGATGTAAAGTTCTCTCACACATATATGAGGGTCTCTGAATTTGTTTCCCCAGGCACTTGCTTACTTACTAATCTTAGTAAGCAGCTTCACATGGGTTTCACCAATACTTGAAAAACACATGAAGCTGTTCACTAGAGATTCATTGGTAATCACAAGTAAGTCTGTGCAAACCTTGCTTACTGGGCGCTGTGACTATCAATCAGAAGAGAGGCTTTGATTCATTAGAACGGTGCTGTCAGATTGGGAGGAAGATCTGCCAGTCACACCTAAGAGCAGAATCTCTAAGGTAAAATTGTGCACTACAGATTGGTAAGTAAGCACAAATAGATTCATGCTTATCTTGTTAATTGGGTAATTGCCCCTTGGCAGGCAGTTATATTGAAAAACCGCTTTCATAATATTAAAAATTCAATTTGCAATATGAGTGTATATATTCCTTAGTAACTCAAAAGCAACAAGATCACACTGTGCTACACATCTAATGACTGCTATCATTTAAAAATAGGGATGCACAACATTTTTATATAAACCTGTAAAACTTGTAACGTGATGATTTTTTACTGGTGACTGTGGGCTTGTTACATTCATAGTTACATTTCCCATGGAAGGACATGGTAAATCTTCAGCAGAAGTTTGCAAAACTCGTGTTAAACATTTCTCCCTACAGGTGAAGCACCCACCGTTGAGAATCCCTTCTCCACTTGGGTGGAAAATCTATTTTCTTACTCTTAGGTTCATGGAAGGAATAGGCAGCCTGTGATAACCTTTAAAACCTCAGATATCAAAATGGGGATCAGGTTTGTAGGCACACTCTGTAAGAAACAGAAACCCTGAACTCATAGCGCCCTGTGATAAACCAACTCCTCTCCCAGGGAGTCGATGTCAGCTCATAAAAACCCCTCGGCACAGCACTGAATTGGCCCTGTGAGACTGTAAGTCTTTACAAGAGTAGAAAGCCCCTCTGTCAGCCTCAGAGCGACTGGTGGCTTTGAACTGCTGAACTCGCATTTAGCAGCCCAGTGAATAACCAAATTCAAGTGTCCCTTGGGGTTTCTGAGGCTGTCAATCTTCAGGGGAGCAGAAAACCCCATCTCTCTCCTGAAGAACTGTCGTTGGGTGGAAAGCGCTGAATGTGGCTAGCAGCCCCCCATGTGATCCACACCATCACCAGGATCCATGTGTACTGTCCTTGTACCATCAAGTATTGTGCATACATACACATACACAATTTGCAATACATCTGTGCAATTTCCCTGGTGAACAAAAAATACTCAGACAAAATAAAAATAATTTTAACATGAAAGTAAAGTTCAAAGGCGTGACCCCCAAAACTGTCTTACACTGCCAGCCTTTGTGGGATAGGCAAGAGAGGGGTGGCGTGAAGGCTACATTTTGTTGTTGTTGTTGTTGTTGGTATAGACAGAGTGGAACATATACTAATGCAACAATTTCTACATCTGCGATTCCATTACCTTGATGGCATCCCTCAAGTCGTACAACCATTCCTACCGTCTTTCCCAAGGTGGAGGTCTTGATCCTTCTTATTTAGAACATTGTCTTACTTACCTAAAGCTGCTAACATAAATATCACAATTAAGTGACTTAAAAGAACACCCCCTAAGAGCCTTTGTATATTTCTGGGGCTAAAAGTTCTGATCAGGGGCTAAGCCCTGGAGGCGTAGAGGTTGTGCGCGGAACTGCGGCCCACTGGGATGGAGTTTCAATTCCAGCAGCGGCCCCACAGGAGTAAAGGCTGGGTCGCCTATTCCCACCACCAGAGGACAGTGATGCCCCCAAAATAAAAGCAACAACAACAACAAAAGTTCTAATCAGTGATTTTGATACCTTCCTTATGGGCACTCCTGTGCATTTCTTGACTCTGGGGCTTGTAGACCATCCTTTCGTGATGCTTGTCTCCCCTCGTGTATGTTTGGCTCTATGCTACATCTGGGTCTTTTATGACTCAGAAATGATTAGCTTTAGGAACCCACACTACTTGGATCTGATCCAAGTAACATTAAAATTCCTACTTCCAAATGGTACTACATCACCAGGATTCCAGCACATATTTGGGGATAGGAGGCAAAGGGTAACAAAATTTAATCTTAAACAACCCATGGTTATTTCCCAAAAAGTTGGGGGGGGGGGGGACGGATAGAGGAAAGCAGCATACAATGATTCTTATTCTCCATCCTGAAAGGAAGGATGACATTTTATGTAAAACTTAATCTTGACCTCCACTCATACTATAGATCAGTGTGCATATTGCAGGAACTCTTACAAATAAGGGACAGACACCTCTTTTTTTTCATGTGGTTTGAATAATATGCTTAAAATCTCAGTTCCTTTGAACAGCAAAAAATTGCTTGAATATTTAAACACACATTTGTTCTTGGGAAACAAAATGTTCAGCTCTAGTGGTTGCCACAGCAACTGCCTGTGCTAAAAATACAAAATCCACCATAAGAAGAAAGAATATGTACTAAGCGGGAAATGGGAGAGAAAACAGGAAAGCTCCCAGAAGATCATTGGCAGGAAGCAGCCTACAAAGACAGTGAAGGAAGTTCCTGTTACGGAAAACTTTCCCCCCATTTATCAATATTCTCAGAGAGAGACCTCCGGGTGTTTCACCTCAAAGCAGGCTTTCCCCTCTCACCTATCACCCTGTACTCCACCCGCCACCCGCCAAAAAAAGCTTACATCCACACTGAGTATGGGAAACTCACCCCTGAAGTTCGTCTAGGTCGACAATAGGATTGGAAAGCGTGGGAGTCCCTTTGACTTCTTCACCAAAGCTAGCTGTATGCTCACTGCTCCTGGCTGAAGCTTGACCTGGCTATCAGTTTCTCCTCCAAGAGTGGACAAGGGTCTTATCCTCCTTCTGCCTCAATCCAGAAGACCTCTAGATACACACCTGCCCTATCAGTTCCTCTAAGACTTTGCTCATTTTTGTGCTCCACTTGGAAATAGATACTTTGTCCCTTCAGTCTATTCAGTACCTCACCTACACCAAGCTTCAAAAGACCTCTTTAATCAGTAGCTACGCATGCTCTTTCTGGCCTCTTCTTTCACAGAAATGCCATTTTAGAGTGTTGACACTGCGTACTTCTTTCTGTGTATACATTTGTTTAGTTATTTTTTAGGTACTTGGACAGAGAGATCTTCTAATAAACTTTTACTCTATTCCCTACCATGCCCTGCACAATGAAGGAGACAGTCTTAGCAAAATCTGCTCCCCCACTGTGTGCGTAAGGTTGGATAAGGAGCAGCACTGTCCCTGTGAAAAGTTTGCAGGTCAAGGGATGGCGAGGACCTACCTCCACAATTGCCTGATTGAATAGAACCCCAGAGATACCACTCTTGTGTCACATCCTCAACAGGAGACTACCAAGTCAAACAATAAATGCTTAGGACTTCACTCTCATTGCCATTAAATCAGTTTTGACCCACAGTCACTCAATGATACAGGTATACATGTTGACTTGGCAAAGGTTTGTGCTATAAAGATACATTTTACTAAACAAACAATGTTAATTTCAATATCCTTTCAAGCTCATACAAACTCTATATTGTTCTTGTTGGGTACCACTGAACCATTTTGACACCTAATGATTTCATGTGACAAAGTAGAACTTCCCCACAGGTAGTTCCCCACTGCCTATAATTTTTCAGGAAAAAGAGCTTTGCAGTTTTTCTCCCGCAAAGTCAGTGGATGGATTAGAACTACTGATCTTTGTAAGCAACTGAGTGCTTTAACTATATTCCACCAAAATGCCTTCCATAAGCTTTACTGGCCCAATTTTGTTTAAGAGGTGAGTAGTAAAATGATAAGAAAACTAATTTAATTTAAAAAAATGACAAATGTAGGACTTTCAGACCATGATTCTTCATAGCCCTCACCCATTGTAATAGAAGAATCAAATTTTGGAATTAGAAATTTCCGACTCTTTATTTGGGTGATGGACCATGGACACCTAAATAATTGTTCATTTGTAGAAATCAGCTAGATCACTATCTTCTTCATATGGTTACTGTGAGAATTAAATTAGATAAGGAGACTGTTTTTTGTTGGGGGGGGAAGTAGTTAGGTGTGCAAATTGAAGGTACCTCTCTAAGTTGACATCCTGCAAAACAAACAAAATGCATTCCCATTTATCTTCCCAACACTTTTCCCACCATACTGCACCTGTCCCCCCTTCCCTTAAAGTCTAAATCCTCTTAATGCCTAATCAATTCACAAGACTAATATGCATGCATGTTTTTGTCATAGGCATTCCAGGGAAATATAGATAATTACCTTGGGACCCTATATTTCCATTCAAGTAACAGGACAGTATGGAATGTCTTACATTTGCATAGCACTTCTTAGAGTATGAAAACTCTCACATTCACACAGGGTGCAGCAATCCCCTCCTACACCTTTTGAAACATCCATCTCCTCCCTTATCTGATTGAGTAGAATATTCCAAGGATGCTGGAACTGAAACTTAAAATAGTTACATAGAAAGGGAGTAAATTAAGATTAAGCTGCAGAGGTTCAATGGCAGAATTCTTGCCTTCCATTTCGGAGACAGCTACGCCTCCAGCCACGGAGGCTTGTGTGCTGCTAGGATGTTGAACATCTTTCAGCAGAGCATCCAGACTAAAAAGGACCAGTATTTCATGATCTACTTCTGAAAAACAAGCTATTGGAACACCTTCGAATGAAAGCTAAATGGAAAGTGTTGGGTCCAATCTGTAATCGATTATGGTGATGGTGTAGTTCTAGGCATTGTTTCATTGTGTTAGGCCGTAAGTCACCTTGAGCCACGGTCCACTGGAGAGCAGCAGATGATGGTAACTAACAAGAAAACCTATAAAGACAGAGGGAAAAGAAGATCCTTCCATCTTACATCCATTCCCGGGAACAATGGAAGCCAAATAATACTTTTACAGGCTGCAGGCAGAGGCAGCACAGGGACAGCCCGAGAACAGAATGTCTGTGCTCTGGGTACACTCAGTTCATGCACATTTTCCAATAATGAGCTGCCCCTCTTCCCTCTCCCCCTCGTTCAACTCCCCACTCTCCAACCCTTCTAGCCAGCACTAACAAGCCTCTGAGAGAAATATACACTGCTGCTAGTGACACAAAACAGGAAGGTCCACAGTGCCAGCAAGAAAAGGAAGCAATTCAGTCTCTGGGGCCTTCCTGGTATTCTGATTGCAAATGAGCCTCCTCTACAACATTCTTTAACCCCTTCAGTAGAGGTTTGTCCCTGTTGTCCTTTCAGACAAGAGAGACCACTATGCTTGTAATACTTTATCTTTTTTTACTTATGGAAAAAGCCTGACTACTTTACCTAAAACACACTACACAAATAGCTTGAGTCACAAAATAGTACAGGTTCTGACTCCAAGAGGTTAATCCCCATGTGGCTTCTGAGGAGACTTTGAACCACATTTTTTAAGTTATCTCACCCTTCCAAACTCATAATATCCAGGGATTATTGCATAACTAAGCCAAACTAAGCCTACTAAATCAAGGCCTTGTGAAAATTTTATTTTCCCATTTGTTCATCTAATTATTTGATAAGCATTTGCCAACGGCTGCCATCATGTTCCAGAAGCTTCTTTGCATTAGTGGTAATATGAAAATTCATTTTCTAATATTTAAGGAAATTGTTGGTGACATAGTAGTAGGGGGTGGGAAGGGAAAACTTCTGTCAGAAGTAGGCAGTGAAGGAGACCAGTAAGCCCACTTTGTAGTGGGTAAGCCTTTGGATTCTGAATTTGCACAGGAATTGATTTGACATTTAGCTTTATCCTTTACTAGCTGCATAATTTTGAGCAAGTTGCATAATTCTGTAAAGTGTTATGTAATGTATGTGACTCAACTGTGAAATGGGAATAGTTATAGCAGCCATTCCACAGGGTCTTTGTGGAGAACTGATGAGCATCTCAGAAACTTCAAACTCAGCATCATCAAGTCTATTCTAACTCAGAGCAACCCTGTCAGACAGGGCAGAACTGCCCTTGGGAGTTTCTGAGACTGTAACTTTTTAATGGAGTAGAAAGCGTTATCTTTTTTCCATGGAACATTTGGTGGTTTTCAACTACTGACTTTGCATTTAGTAGACCAACATGTAACTCATAATGCCACCAGGACTCCTGTTACCAATGGACTTATTTATAAGGAATTTAGCTCAGCATTCAGTACACAGGAAGAATCCTATTTGTTGAAAATTTTTTTTCAATAACTTTATCGGGGGTTCTTAAAACGCTTATAAAATTCAGTACATCATTTATAGCAAGTATATTAGTACACGTGTTGCCTTCTCCATTTCCAAATATTTTCCACTTGAGCCTTGGTATAAGCTTCTCTTTCCCCTTCCATTTTTTTTATAAATCATTTTATTGGGGGCTCATACAACATCCATGACGATGAAGACATACATCAATTGTATGCAGACCAGATTTGCACCCTTGTTGTCTCATCACTCTCAAAGCATCCTCCCTCCACTTAGGCACCCAGTACCAGCTCTCCGTGTTTTCTTTGTTGGAAATTTTGTATGCTTGTCAAAATGTTTGTTAGCAATATGCCAGGAACTGGGTTAAGCACTGGATACTAAAGCATGAGTAATCTGTAGTTCCAGCTTCTAATAAGCTGGAACAGTAAAGAGGTGGTCAGTAAAGAGGTCTATGAGAAGTATGATGGGCACAGAGAGTTCAATCTTGGGGTATGGTGATGGTTCCTAGAAGACAGGTATTAGAGATTCACTTTGGAAACTCTTAGGATTTAACTGGAGTGAGATGTGTGAGTAGTCGAAGTTGTTGCTGTTCTTAGATGCTGCTGAAGTGCTTTTGGACTCATAATGACCCCATGTGACAGAGTAGGTTGCTTCATCAGGTTTCCCAGGCTGAAATCTTTACATACGCAGATGACCTGGTCTTCCTCATGCCAGGACCACTAGGTAGGTTCAGACAAACACGGATTTAGATCCAAGCACTTAGCCATTGTGCTGGGCACTTTGGGAATGGAGATACAGAAAACATTATAAATAAAAGCAAATCCATAGAAGTGTGAAAGTTTGGACAGAGTGCATAACTTCATTATTGGTCAAGGGTAAACTTAGATCCAGGAAAGGACAGGAAATGAGAACTCATTCGAGATAAGGGTCATAAAGATGTTGTAGGCCAGGAAAAGGATAAAGGCTGTATTTTAAATATATTCAAAACACTTTAAGATAGTAGTTGAATATGCATTTGATTCAGGGAATCTGTTTGCAGATTTGAGGATGGGATTCAAAAGAGTAGATATCAAGCACACTTTCTAGAATCACTTCAGAACTCAACCAGAATAAATACACACACACACACACACACACACACACACAGACTTATTAATTAAAGATTGCTGAGCATCAAAGGCCAAGTGACAGTTTTAGCAATAACTAGAGAGTAAAGATTTGTTACTTGTTAAAACTCAGTAATAAAAGTGAAATCTGACTTCCCAACACATATATATTGGATAGACAAAGTAAGTTACTGTAAGTTTAGAATTCTATGCCTTGTACATGTATCCTTTAAAACCACAAAAAAAAAAATAAGGATATTCCACCCCCCACCCTACAGATTTCAGATAATTTATCATAAGGAGACATGGGTGAAAGAATTACTAATGTAAGTTCTTCAAGAAAAATAAATAGGATACCAAATGAAGCATATACTGCAGAAAGGAATGAAGAGAAATACTAAAGGGAAATATGCGGATGAAAGTAAAGGAATATTGTCTACATGGAACAAAAAGGCATCATGTTTTGTTGAGGCTAACATAAATATATAATTAAAATCTAGCTTAAGTAACATGAAAGGAGAGTCATATATAACTAGAGGGGGCAAAGCTAAGACTTCTAAAGTCTTTCTATTTAAAAAAAAAAAAAGTACCAAACATGCTAATTTAGCCATTGATGCATGCTCTAATCTCTATAGTAAAAACCAAAGGATTCATAATAGAATGCTGGCAATAAGTAGGAGGGGAACTTGGAAATAAGCACTTTTTAATGCTTGGTTACCAAAGGAAAGAAAAACAAAAAAGGACTAAATGAGAACATGGAATAAGTAGATGAAATTGAAGTTGCATATTAAATTTGCATCTTTAATAAAAATTTATATTACGTGTAGTCAATTAGCAATTCAATAGAAAATAAATGCTTTCATACTGACTGAATAAGTTAAAAGTTTTTATGATAAAGACTTTAACATAATAGAAAGGTTGACATAAAAAATGACTAGTAATATATTATATAAAGACTAATCCCCCGAAAGTCATTTATGGTGGTAATCATATCATAATTTAATGTTTAACTCCAAAAGAATACTGGAAATAAATGAGGATATTTTCAAATCCACAAATCACCAAATTTCCAGAAATATACAATATTTCTAAAATAATATGCATAGATAATATAATTTGAAATCTTATGAAGCAAAACCAAAACTAAAAGAAAATATAGAAAAATTTACAAAAACTCATAAAAATTATTTCAGCAAATGACACAAATAGATAAAAAGTCAGTCAGTATAGAGAAAACCACACCTTTCACACACACACACACACACACACACACACACACACACACCCTCGCCTCCTTTATTAATATGGTTAGTTTCCAGAGACTGAGTCATAATGCAAAATAATCTTATGTAAAAAGAGAAGATGACCACATCATATCACAATCTGCAGGGTGACTATATTAGCACATAACTCTCATATCTTATTATTACATAACAGCCGAGACCATTGAGAATTAGGCTTTGCCAAGTTGATACATAACCTTAACCATCACATCCAAAGTTAATCAGCGTACCTTGGCATTTGGTACTTTCAAGCGTATTTCCTTGATGCTCAAAGTCTTTTCCTATTGTTGTCAATGAGTAATGATGGCTAACAAGACAGTTGATAAATGTGTGCTTGTATGTAGTGACTATGTGTAAGTAAACCCTATTTCATACTGTATAAGACAGAATTCTGTCAGAGAAGGAAAACTCAAATACTTTCCACTGAGAGGAGTAATTAAGAAGGGGGTGAAAAGGAGGTCTGGTTGGATAGTGGTAATATGTTGAGCTTTGATCTGGAAGGTCAGCAGTTTAAAACCAACAGCTGTTTCATGGGAGAAAAAGGAGTGAAATTACACCATTTCAGAGGCAGGATATTCACAGGACCTGGATAAGCCAAGGCAGCACATTGAGTTAGATCTCATGGCTTTATTGTATGTTGTTTCTGTGTGCCATTAAATTGATTTTTAAACCCATAGAAAATGCATGTAACAGAGTGTAACTTCCCTATTGGATTTTCTAGGCCATAATCTTTACATAAATAGAAACCCACTTCTTTTTGGTAGGTTCAAACCAACCTATTGAGTAGCACCTATGTTGTCCTGGTTGACTAGAGAAACAAATTTTTAGACATCCATTTGTGTGTAAGAAAGAGCTTTATATCAATGAGTAATTGTATATTAATAAATCATCCCAGCCCAGGCCAGTTTAAGTCCATAAGTCTCAGATTAGCCCATATGTTTGATACCAGTCTACTAAATTGCTCTTCAGACTCATGCAACACATGCCATAATGCCGATTGCAAGATCTCAGGCCAGTGGCTGCACAGTCTTGGGGTTCCAGTGGCTCTCACTGCTGATGTGGGTCTCTACATGTGGGTCTCCAGCTCCAGAGCTGTCTCCATGAGAGTGACATATTTCCTGTCAACAGGAATGTCTCCAAGGAGTCATTGTATCTGACCTCCAGTGAGCTATTTAATCCCTGTGGCACCTTCAAAAGAGATCATCACGCTGTGACCCGATTGACAGGATAAACTCCACCCCTTCACTCTTAATAGTCTCAAATTGACAACAGATTATGTAACTACCATAGCAACTGAGCACTTAACCATCTCTCTCTCCTTTTCTCTCTTCACACACACACACACACACACAGTAAATTAATACATTGTCTTTACATTTTCCAAAATTGATCAAACCTGTTGAATTATAAAATGTCTGCACATGTTTCAAAGAATTTTAATTATTCACGGTGTCTTCTTATATCTTTGTAGAATTAAATTGGTGTGGGAGAGAGGAAGCAGCAATGCAATAGAATTTATAATTTTCATATTTTTAAATGAATAATTAAAAAATAACATAGGGCTGAGTCCCGGTGGCATAATGGTTGAGTGCAGGACTGCGGCCCATGGGCGTGGCGGTTCAAATGCAACAGACACTCTCCAGGAGCAAGGCTGGGTAGCTCCCACAACCACCAGAGGGCAGTGATGCCCCCACAAAAAATAACATACTCAATAACATACTAAATTTGTGAGATGAAGTCACAGCAATACTTGGGAGTAAATTTATAGATATATATATATAGATATAGATATCAGAAAACAAGCATGAATAAACAATAGCTACATGTTTATTTAAAAGAGATAGAAAAATAATAGTAAATTCAATTGAAAGGCAGTAAAAATAAGGAAACTGTAAAGATAACAGCAGAAAAATAAATGTACAGAAAAATGTTCATAAAGATAACCATAAAAAAGTATGCTCCTAGAGATGTCTGCTAAGTTTGGTGATTTTCTACAAGATTGAGGAACGAAAAAATGAAACTATAAATTACCAATATCAAAATAGAAAAGACTTTATGTGACATAAACATTAAAATATGAGGATTTCTATTAACTTGACTAATAATTTAATTTTACAATATGGATTAAATGTATGGTTTCCTAGGAAAAATGTATGCCTTTCATATCTGACATAGAAGACAATGAAAAGTCAGAATAGTCTTTTATTTAGAAGGGAATGAATATGTAATTTGGAAATTTTCTACAAAGAAGTCTTAGGTTCTATAAGACAGGGATAGAAATCCTTCTAAACATGCAAGAAAAGAAATAACATTAATTTATGTAAACTCTTCAAGAGAATCTAAAATAATGACCACTGCCTAAATATGTTTATAAACCTGACAAGCATATTATAAGGAAGAATATGGATTTAGATGCAAAAGTTTCAAATAATATATCATCAAATTTACAAACTGAATAATATTTGTATGTGTGTTATGTTAAATATTAGAAAGAACCCCACCCCACCCCCGGAAAAGATGTAACTACTGACACAATGTATATATGTATGTATGTATGTATACGTTATGATTAGAGCTGTATGAGTCCCCAATAAAATGATTTTTAAGAAAAAAAAGAATGTAAAGTGTACTCATCATTTATACATAAACTATGAGTCACAATTTTAAAAACTAGAAACAGAAATATGCTTCTTAATCTGATAAAAATGCGTTAATTAAGCATCTCCCTCAAATACAATATTTAATGATAAAATATCGAAAGTCGGAAAGGATCCTTAATGTATCCTGTTGGGTTCTCTAGAGAGTAATAACAATGATCCTTGTACCGATGGTACAAGAAAAAAAGATTTGTACATGGAGAGATTTATATTAACAAATGGCTTTTACAATTGTAGAAATAGGTGTGTCCAGTCTGGTTCAAGTCAAGCTTGTAGTGTGAAAGCTGATCAATATGAAACAAGAGGACGAGCATGGGGGAGGTACCCCTCTGGTGGATGCAGAGGTAAAAAAGTCTGAAGTTAGCCAAATGAATTTGTTGTTGGTAGCTCACTGAGGGCTCCTGTGACCCATAGGCAATGCAGCAAGAGATTAAGGAACCCCATGCAGGATCCAACTCCAAACAAAGGTCTGCTTTGCTCAGTCTTTCTCTTATATAAAAGGGCACACCCCCAAGGAAGTGTCACCTGCCTGTGACCTGGGCTCCACCACTATCTACACCCAGGAGTGTCTCGTTGGCATAGACCCTAACCTTCATGCTTGTTATAACCATTTAAAAATTTTGCTGATTCCATCAGTAAAGTAAGATAAAGAAATAAAAGAATCAGACTTAAAAATAAAGAAATGAGATTGTTGGTGTTCAAAATCAACATTAATATCCATAACATGAAAGATGGGGGAAAGATTCAAGTTGTCAAAGATTTTGTCTTGTTGCATTGCACAATTGATGCTCATGGAAGCAGAGTCAAGCACAGGCTAATAAGAAACCAATCCTGCAAAGAAAAAATTAAAACTTCAACAAAACAAGTAAGATGAAACCCACACGCAAGACAAACAATAAGATGAAAGCAAAAAAAAGCAACAAGTAACAAGAGGACAACCAAAAAACAACAGAAACACAAATAAAAAGTCATCATAAAAATGAAAATCAGTAACACCACAAAAAACATATAACAAAATGACATCGGCACAACATTAAATATTAATAGATTTAATTCATCAGCTAAAATACAAAGACTAACAGAATGGATAAGATAAAAACATGAATCTTTAATATGCTGCTTCCAACAAATGCACCTTAGATATAAAGATAAACATAGACAAAAAATGGACGGTGAGAAAATTGCCAAGCTAATGGTAGTCAAAAGAAAGCTGAAGTAGCAACATTAAGCTCAGATAAAACATTTACCAAAGTTAATGACATAATGAGACAAAGAAGATCACTATATAATTATGAAAACTTTAATTGAATAAGAAAAAATGATCAGCGTTAATATATATGACCCAAATATAAGGCCATCAAAACACATTAATTAAATTCTTAAATAAATAAAGAGACTATAGATGATAGTAAAATAATACTAGACTTCAGTACATCACTTTCAATTACAGATTAATAAACTAGAAAGAAAAGTATCAAAAATACAAAAACATTAGCTAGTATAATCAGTGAACTCAATCTCACAGATATATTTAGAACACTTCACTCAACCAAAATTCATTTCACCTTCTTCTTCAGCATCAGTGAAAGCTGCTCTAGAATAAATAATATTTTAGGTCATAAATCAGCCATCAATACATTTTGTCGGGGGCAGGGGCCGCCATCACTGCCTCTGGTGGTTGTGGGAGCTACCCAGTGCCGCTCCTGAGAGCTGCTGCTGGATTTGAACCCCCAAGCCAGCAGGCTGCAGTTCCGCACTCAACCACTTACACCACCGGGGCTCAGCCCTCATCGATACATTTTTAAAAATTGAGATAATACAAATGATCTTTTCAGATAATAGTGCTGTGCAATTGGACAGTAGGCATAGAATGATCAACTCCAAATAACAAGACATGGAAATTGAGCAACACTTTACTCAGGAACTGCTGGATAATTGAAGAAATAAAGAACACATGCAAAATAAATGTGAACAAAAGTAAAATCTATCAAAACTTTTGGGAAGTAGTAAAAGCAGTACTAATAGGGGCAGTTTATAGCAATGTTTGCACATGTAAGTAAATCATAAAGAATTAAAACAAGCTCCTTGAACTACAACAATTGGAAAAACACAGCAAAAGAAACTATCAGACACTAGAAAAAAATAAATTTAAAAGATTAGGACAGAAATAAATGAATCAGAAAAAAACTTAACTATATAAAAATTAATTAGAAGTTAATTCTTTGCAAAGATTAAGAAAACTAATAAACCACTGGTAAACTTAACAAAAGAAAAGAATGACAAAAAACAAATTTTATGAATAAGAAATGAAATTAATTATATTACAACAGAACCCAATGAGGTAAAAAGTATAAGCACAAAGTATTATGAAAATTTGTATTCCAATGTTTATGAAAATGCATAAAAAATGAATAATTGTTTTATAAATTCATTCTTTACATTAGTTACCACAGAATGATGTGGAAAATCTCAACAACCCTATAATATGAAAAAAAAATAGATCAAGTCATTAAAAAGCCTCCCAACATCAAAAAGTCTGAGTTCAGATAATTTCATTGAGAAGTTCTATCAAACATTTAGAGAGTACTCAATACTATTTTATACAAACTATTCCACAGCATATAACTATGCAATAATACCCTATCAAACTCATTTTATGAATCAACTATGACTCTGATTCCTAAACCAGGCAAAGACATCACCGGAATTGAAAACTACAAACCAAATCTCTAATGAGCATAGGTGACAAGATCTTTAATTAAATCCTAGCCAACCGAATACACCAAACATAAAAAAAATATCATGATTAAGTGGGATTCACGTCAAATATTCAAGCATGGTTTAATATTAGAAAAATAATTGATGGATTTCATCACATAAGCAAAAATCAAAGAGAACGATATGATTATATCAATCTATGTAAGGCTTAGGCTACAGTCCAACATTCATTTCTGATTAAAAACACTTAAAATAGATACAGAAGGGAAATTTCTCAACACAATAAAACCATATATGGGAAACAAATTGCCTGCATCGCACTGAATGGAGACAAATTGAAACCATTTCCTTTTCAAACAGGAACTAGGGAAGGTTGCCCTTAATCACAATTTTTATTTAATATCATCTAGAAGATTTAATTAGAGTCATAAGACATAAAAAAGAAATTAAAAGCACCCACAGACTCACAGAATGAATAAAAGCCTCTTTATTTATAGGCAACATTATTCTGTATATTGAAAATCTCAATGATTCAACTAAACAATTGCTTGAGCTAATTGAAAATTTTGGCAGTGTTGCAGACTATAAGGTTAACATACAGAAATCAGTTGGAGTCTTGTGTATTAAGGATAATGATACCAAAAAATACATTAAAAGCACAATGCCATTTAAAATAAATATACAACAAAAAATTAGGAATAAATTTTACCAGAAAAACAATAGTCTTATACAAAACAAACAGACAAACACACCTCAAACTACTCCTTCAAGAAACCAAAAGGAACTTGCACAAATGTAACAAGTTACCATGTTCTTGAATAGGCAGACGAAACATTATGAAAATGCCAAGATTACCAAAACTATTTTATAAATTCAATACAATTCTGATCCAAAGCCCACCACAATTTTTAAAAGAAATGGAAAAATTATTTCACACTTAATGTGGAAGGGAAAGAAACCTAGGATAAATTAAGTACTATTAAGAAACGAAAACAAAGTAGTAGGCCTATCATTCCAAACCTTAACACCTACTATATAGCCAGACATCGAAACAACCTGGTACTGGTACAACAATAGATATGAAGACCAATGGATTAGAAATGAAAACTCAGAAATACAACTAAGTCCCTAGAGATACCTAATACTTAATAAGGGACTAAAACATATTAAATGGGCAAAAGATAATCTTTTTAATAAATGGTGCTGGGGAAACTAACTTCACCTGCAAAAGAAAGAAATAAGACCCATACCTCACATCCTGTACAAAAACAAACTTAAGATGGATCAAAGACCTAAATATAAATCATACAATTATTAAAACCACCAGTGAAAAAATAGAAAAAACTTAAGGACAAGCTAATACAAGACATAAACACACTACCAAACATAATGAAAAATATCCACATTATAGAAAACAGAATAAAGAACTTGGTTCTATTAAAAATATGACATTTGCTCACATTAAAAAGCCTCATCAAAAGAGTCAGCAGAGAACTCACATATTAGGAAAATATACTCAGATAAAGGACTAAGCTCAAAAATATAAAAAATTACAACATCTTACAAGAAAAATACAATTAATTCAGTCAAATAATGGGCATTAGAAATAAATAGGCAGTTTACCAAAGATAACATTTAGGTGACCAAAAACCATATGAAGAAATGTTTTTGATCATTAGCAATTAGAGAAATACAAATTAAAACTACAATGAACTCTCACCTCATACTGATACCTTTAGCAAAATTCAATAAGGTGGAAGCTGGAGAGAGTATAGAAAGACTGGAATACTTTTACAATACTGGTAGGACTATAGAATGTACAACCATTATGGAAATCAGTATGGCACTTGCTTGAGCAAATGCAAATGCAAGTATTTGTGATCCAGTTATCTCTCTACTGAGCATGTTCACCAGAGAAATTAAGAAAACACCACGAACACACACATCTATGTTTACTGCACGAATTTCCACTATAGTAAAAACATGGAAACACACAAAAGCTCCAACATTAGAGGAATGGATAAACAAGCCCTGGTACATTCATAGTATGGAATTTTTTTTTGTAGGAACGGAGTCACTTTATTAATAACTTCCCAACAGCATCTGTAAACATCGGGTACAAAAATATTCCATGAAACTCTGTTTTCCAAGGGGGCCCAATCTGCCCCTAGAGGTCCCTGAACAGGTCTGTTGGGGCCAATGGGGATCCTCTGGGGTGGCCAGCCTCCACCTCAAGCCTTCTACCTGCCTCCCTGCCCCACCCCAACAAGATACGGATTGGAGAAAATATGTGATACTGTCGTCAGAAGAGGGACAGGGAGAAGAGTCCAAGGGGTTGGGGCAGCTGCTGTTCTCGGCCTCCGGGACACCTGCCCAGGTGTGGGCGGGGGCTCCAATGTTTGTGAATCTCCGAGTCTTGTCTGGGACAGCTCTCCAACCCTGGCACCCCTTCTGGGGAACCTAGCGGGGCTGGGCCCACTGGTGGCTAGGGGTAATGTCTGCAGGAAGAGGCGCAAGGGTGGGTGGGAGACAACCTTGGATCCCAATGCCCAGGAGCTCCAGAGGACAGACGGGAGCCTCTGGAATCCGGAGCAGGGCTACTGGCCCGACGTCTCCTCCCCAACGTCGGCGGGGCCGCGCCCATTGATGGCGGGGGAGCAGGGCCGGGCCTGGGACAGGTCCTCGAAGCCGGGGCTGAGGGGGAGCGAGATGAGGTCGGGGCTTGCGTCGCAGGAGCCTGTGCTCTGCTCCGAGATAGCGTTGGTGGTCGTGGTGCTGGGGGGGATGGGGTCCTCGTCTTCGTCCTCCAGCAGGCTTGCCTCCGGGATGTCTCTTGTCCAACGTCCCCTCAGGGTGAATGGTTAGCAGCTGAGCACGTTAATTTAACTCTCTGTTACCCCTAGGGGCTCCTGAACGGCTGAAGGCTTCGGGGTGCTGCCGAGCCAGTTTCCCTTTCAGGGTTTGGATCCTGCAGAAGATGCTGTCCAGGTCCCGTTTCATCTCCACCAGGGTCCTCGTGTGGTGCAGGAAGCGCTCGTTCATCTGCTGCAGGCGGGCGCTCGACAGGTTATTGAAGTTCAGCAGCATCTCATTGGTCTTCTCAAACCGGTCCAGCATGTTCTTCTGGGTCAGGATGATGGCGTTGACGTCGTCCGCGTTGACCACGCCCAGGACGCGGTTGCAGAAGACTCTTGAGGCCGAGTCTGGGGCGTCCATCTCTTCTTCCTTCTCCGCCGCCTGCACATCTGGCGGCCTTGCTCGTGCTTCCGGGATGTCATAGTATGGAATTTTATGCATCAATTAAAAAACAGTAATAACTCTCTTACTCACTGAAAGACATGGACAAAACTAGAGAACATTAGGCTTAGCGAACTCAATCTTACAAAGATAAATATTTGATTTCATCATTGTTATAAGGAAAAACAAGAACAATTTTGGTTTATATACCTGTGTTAGACCAGGCATACTTGAGAAGCAAATTCATAAACATGCAAATGTGTATAAGTAAGAGGTTTATATACAAGAGCAGTTGAATGTTGAAAAAACCTCCCATCCCATTCCAGATCAAGTCCATAAGTCTGATATTAGCTCATATGTCTGACACCAATCTGTAAAGTCCTCTTCAGACTCACAAAACACATGCAATGACACTGAATATAAGAAGATCACAGACCAGTGGGCTGGAAGTCCTCTGGATCCAGTGGCGTTGTAAGCATTTCAGCGCTGGCAGGGACCTCAATATGCCTCCTCCAGTTCCCAGGGTTGTATCAGGGTAGGTCCATGTGGCATCACTTCAGGGATGTCGCACAAGAAAGGATCTGAAAATCTCTCCCACCTCCAAGAAGAAATTCAGGAGTTTCCAGAATTCTGAGGAGGAGGCCATGACCACATAGAGGCCTCATTGGCTATGACCTGATTGACAGACTAGATTCCACCCCTACACTCTTAATCCTCTCAAGTCCCCAAATTGACACCAGATGATGTTACTGCCATAATACCAATAGACTTTGAGTTCAAGGGTTGGGGGTAAGAGCGGGAGAAGGGAATGTATTGGGATAAATGGGGTGGTGGAGGGTTTCACAGGATATTACTGTTGATTTCATTTCTTGAGAAGGCTTCTGTTTAGACATAGATAGATAAAGATTTTATACAGATGATATAGATACCTATACAGATATAGAGGTAAATCAATATAGTATATGCAGTATGGTTCTTTAGCCCCCCTCCCCATCAAAAAAGAAAAATTCTCCTCATCTCCTCCTTATTTCTGATCCCTCTAGCCTAAATAGTGGTTTGAATGGCTTTTTAAAAGAGAAAGAAGAGGAAAAGTAAAATTGAAATGGACTTGGAAACGTTAATTACACACAAAAATCATCTAAAACAAAAAGTCAGTGGGGGGGGGGTGGAAATGTGTTGCATCTACTGCATCAAGATGTCTTTAGTGTATTCAAAAGCAAAAATGCAACTTAAAGGAGGAGGTGTGCCTAACCCAAGCCGTGGTATTTTCCATTGCCTCACATGCATGTGAAAATTAGACACTGAATTACAAGGACCAAAGAAGAATCAACTCATTTGAATTGTGGTACTGGAGAAGAACATTGCAACTATCATAGACTTCTGGAAGGACAAACAAATCTGTCCTGGAAGAATTACAGTCACAATTCTCCTTTGAGGCAAAGATGTCAGGACTTTGTCCTCCAGACTTTGGACTTGTCAGGAGAGACCAGTCCCTCAGGAAGTACATCATGCTTGGTAAAGCAGAGGAGCGGCAAAACAAAAAAGGCGGTGGGGGAGGCCCTCAAGGAAACGGATTGGCACAGTGGCTGCCGCAATGGAATCAAATAGAACCATTTGGGGAATGGTGCGGGCTAGACAGGGTCTCATGGTCAGGGTAGCTACGAGGTATAACCTACTTGTTGGCACCTATCAACAGCAACATCATTCAACAGAATTTTAAGATGAAAGAGGAGGGGCTGAGCCCCGGTGGCATAGTGGTTGAGTGTGTGACTGTGGCCCACTGGGTTGGCAGTTCAAATCCAACAGCAGCTCTCCAGGAGCAAGGCTGGACCTTCTACTCCCACCAGAGGGCAGTGGTTCCCCCTCCCCCCCATAAAAGATGACAGATGAGAATTAAACATTAATTTAACATGTTCTCTGGATTCAAAGTCAATATACACAATACATCACATTCTCTATACCAATAATAAACCATTGGAATTAAAACTTTCAAAAACAACAGCAAAAGCACGAACTACCTAGGAATAAAACTCTGTTACTGAGAGCAACAAAACATGAGTTAAATAAAGTGATATACCATATGTACAAACAGGAAGGTTACTTCCTAAACAATCCATAGATGGAATAAAATCTTAATCAAAATAAGAACCTTAGCAATTTGTGTGTGAATGCAGGGTGCATAGAAATGGATAAGCTGCTTTTAGAATTTACATGGAAAATCAAAGTACCAGAGTAGCCAGAATATATTTGAATGTGATCAAAGTTGAGACTCTTAGCCTTGTCAGAACTGACACTTATTATAAAAACTTTTTTTCATTTTTACAGTCTGAGTATAATATTAATTTTACAAGTTTGAAATTGAAGATTGAGATGATAAATAAGACTTGCTTTAGTAATTCATGAGTCAAAACCAAACTTTAAGAGAGCCATTTCAGAAGAGGAATAGAATTACTAGAATTCAATTTTTTTCAATATTAACTTGAGGTGAAATATATAAAGCACCTTTCTATGAAAAGAGAAAATCCTGGAGAGGAAAGACAAGAGGAAAATAATAGACTCTCTAAGTGGCAGTAGGATGAAGAGAAGGGTTTGCGTTTTTAGAACCGAGGATATGAAAGCACACTTCAGAATGGAGCGAAAATGAAATGCAGAACAGGAAAAGAAACATTGATAAGACTAGCTCCTACAAGAGAGAAAATGGAATGAGATTAAATGCACAGATGTAATAAATGAGGAAACATTCTTCACTCTTTGAGGCAGGAAAGAAGCAGAGAAGAAGATATTTTAAAATGAAGAGCCATGTAAGACCCTCGTATTAATGTGTCGCCTGAGTAGATTCTGACTGATATGAACCTGAAAGTGACAGAGTAGAACTGGAATTGTATCATTTCCAAGATGGTAATTTCTGGATAGCTACATCTTCCTTCTATGAAGCACCTTGTCGGTTTGAGTTTGCAGCCGAAGGCTTTAACCACTGTGCCACCAAGAATCTGTACTCCCATGGTACCCTGTGATCTCAGGTTGATTCTGTTTCATAATGACCCTTTATATGATTTTCCAAACTGCCAAACTTTAAGGAAATGGCCAGTCTTGTCTTTGTCCCATGATGGGTCCAAACCACTGACCTTGTGGTTAGTAATCTAATGCCTAACACGTCCACATTAGATGGCCTAAAAATATGAGCTAAAACTATAATCAAGGACATACTAGGTTCTCAATACAAGAAGATTGGATGAATGAGTGAGTCATTTAAAGTGTCGGTATATGAATAAGCCGTTATCTAGAGTGAATAAGGGGGAAATGGCAGGGATACAAACAAATGTAAAGAAAGGGAAACCTTTGCCTGTGCAAGTGATAGTTACATTATCTGCTGTCAATTTGAGACCTATGAGTGAGAGGGTAGAGTTTAGTCTATCGATCAGGTCACAGCTCGATGACCTCATTTAGAAGAGTTAAGGAGATAAATATCTCGCTGGAGGCTGGACACATGCAGACTCCCTATGAGACATTATGGCCAACAAGCCATGGAGTTACACTGAGGGCAGCCAGAGCCTCGGGAACTGGAGGAGCCATGTGGAGAGCCCTGCCAGCGCTGAGATATTTCTACTGCCATTAAAGCCCTCGAGACTTTGCACCCACTAGCCTGTGATCTTCCTACATTCAACATTATGGCATGGCTGTGAGGAACTAAAGGGGAATTTATGAACTAGGATTGGACATATGGGCTGATGTTGGACTTATGGACTTGATCTGGACTGGACTGGGATGTTTTCTTAATATCCAATTGCTCTTGAAGACAAAGTTCTTTCTTGTACACATATGAGTGTCTATGAACTTGTTTCTCTAGTCTACCCAGACTAACACAGTGCCGCAGAGTATCAATGAAAAAACAGAAAATATTTTCAAATCACTGGGGACCAGCTAAGAATGAAGCATCGGATTTATATGGGAGTCAGTTAGTCTGAGAATTATTTTATTTTACAAAATCATCAGTTTAGGAATAAAAGTGGTGCACATATATCTTTTTGCTTTACAACTCTTATCACAATCCATGCACGTATCCAAAGTGCATGCAAAGTGCATGTATACATTTGTTGTCCTCATTATTCTCAAAACATTTTCTTTCTATTTAAGCCCTTGGCATTAGCTCCTCATTTTTCCCATTCCTCCCCACTCTCTCTCCCTGATGAATCCTTGTTAATTTACAGATTATTATTATTATTTCATATTGTATACTGTCTGATGTCTCCCTTCACCCACTCCTCTGTTGTCTTTACCCCAGGGAGGAGATTATGTGCAGATCTTAGTAATTGGTTCCCCCTTTCTACTCCATCTTCCCTCCAACCTCCGGGTATCACCACTCTCACCACTGGTCCTGAAGGAATCATCTGTCTTGAATTCCCTGTGTTTCTGGTTCCTCTCTGCACCAGTGTACATCCTTTGGTTTAGCCGGATTTGTTTTTTTTCTTTTTTTTTTTAGGCATCACTGCCCTGGTGGTAGGAGTAGGAAGCCCAGCCTTTGCTCCTGTGAGCGGGAATTGAACCTCCATCCCAGTGGGCCGCAGTCCCGTGCACAACCACTATGCCACCGGGGGTTTAGCCAGATTTGTAAGGTAGAATTGAGATCATGAAAGTTGAGGGGGTGGAGAGCATTGAAAAACTAGGGGGAAATTGCATTTCTTGATACGATGTAACTGTATGTTGTATATTTAGAGTAGAAAACAGATAAAGGAAGCTTGTGTTGGGTGCCCTTTGATTATGGGTCAAAAAGAGAGTACTTGCTCTAACTGATCACTGAATGTCAGTTAGCAATCAGACTTGAGCAGGAAGAATAAGGGGAGAGGGAAATGGGAGGGGAGAGATAAGAAAAAGACACCTGGGGCCAGCAAGCTGTAATAATAGGAAGTTTAATGAGTATAAGGAAAAGGAAGATTACAAATAACAAGGGGTCTGATTAAAACTTGAATTTCAGAGTTGAGAATCAGCTCAATGGCAATGAGCTTAGTTTGGTTTACCAAAGTTTGAGGACATTGTTGCAGATGCTCTGTCAATTAATTCATCTCATGGAAGTGTTCCTCTACTTTGTTGATGCTCTATCTTATCAAACATGGTATCCTACGCTCAGGAGTGGTCCCCCTGAAAACATATTCAAAATGCCTAAGATACCATTCCAAGACACATTCTGGCTATACTTCCTCCAAGACAGATGAGTTCATTCTGCTGGCAGTCTGTGGCATATTTGCTGAATGATAAGGAATGGAGAGAACATTCGAAGATAAAAGGATGAAAAAAGCAGGGTGTGTGCTAAAATAAGGCTAAAGGATTCTCTAATGTTTGATAGATGCCAGGCATTGTACTAAGTATTACATATACATTACTATTACATTTCTTTTTATACATAAGAGACAGGTACTATTACCATAGAAGTCCTTGGGTGGAATAAATGGTTGGCTATTAACCCAAAGGTAGTTGGTGCAAGTCTGCCCAGAAGCACCTGATAAGAAACGCCTTGAGATTTACTTCTAGATCAAAGTAATTGAAAACCCTGTCATGTACGTTTCCACTCTGAAATACTTGGAATTCCCATGAATTGAAATCAATGCAATGGTAACTGGTTTAGAACATGCTGTCATGCATTTTTCAGATGAAGAAAATAGGGGTGATGGGAATTACTCACATAGGGCAAAGCTTCCACTCAAGTCTAAGCCATGCTGTCTCTGACTCTTGTTCTCTTTGACAAACACCTGGCCTCCAGGAAAGTGAGGTGCTGTATCTGTTTATTTTATTATGTGTTATCTCATTCCTTATGCAAAATATGTCTGGTTCTAGCAATGATTCGGGTATGTAAGATTCAGTTATTTAGGAGAATATAGGCATATTGACTCGAAGTTCCAATTAAGAAACTAATGTTTGGAAAAGGGAAAGCGAGAGGGAGGAAGACGTTGAGAGAATGAGGAGGAAGGAGAGAAAAGGGCATCCATGGATTACAGAACCTCCAGTCAAGCTGCAGACTAGCAGGGTTCAGTGCTTACACTGCCCAGTCTACTCAAGGAGATGCACAAACCACCCAGGCATATGGGCAACACAGTTATGGAACCCACAAACGGCCCACTGATGTCAGCTACACCCAGACTCAGACCACTGCCACCTATGGACAGACCACCTATGCAACATTTTACAGACAGTCTCTGACTGGTTCTTATACTCCAGCTGCCCCCCAGGCCTACAACCAGCCTGTCTAGGACTATGGCACTGGTGCTTAAGAAACCACCACGGTAATGGTGACCACCATCCAGGCCTCTTAGGCAGCTCAGTCTGCACCTGGCATTCAGCCTGTCTACCCAGCCACTACCGCACCTGTAAGAGCACAGAATGGTTGCCATCCTGCAGAGATTAGTCAACCTCAATCCAGCACAGGAGGCTAGAACCAGCCCCGCATGGGGCATGAACAAAGTAACTCCAGTTATGCCCAGGTGCCTGGGAGCAGCCCCATGCAGCCAGTCACCGCGCTTCCATCCTATCCCACTACCTGCTATTCTTCTTCCCAGCTGACTGGCTGCGATCAGAGCAGTTATACTCAGCAGACAGCCAAGCAGCTATGGACAGCAGCTGACCACTAGCTACCACCCCCACCCCGACTAGCTCCTACAGCCAGGCGTCAAGTCCATAGAGCCAACAGAGCAGAAGCTGCGGGCAGCAGAGTTCATTCCTACAAGACCACCCCAGGAGCATGGGTGTTTATGGGCAGGAGTCTGGAGGATTTTCTGGACCAGGAGAGAATCGGAGCATGAGTGGCCCTGATAACCCTGGCAGGGGAAGGGAGGGATTTGATCATGAAGGCATGAGCAGAGGTGGGCGGGGAGGAGGATGCGGTGGAACGGGCAGCGCTGGAGAGAGAGGTGGCTTCAATAGACCTGGTGGAACCATGGATGAAGGACCAGATCTTGATTGAGGGCCATCTGTCTATCTCAATGAAGACTCTGGCAACAGTGCGATTATGTGTAGGGATTGAATGGCCAAGTGACTGGATGATCTGCCCAACTTCTTTAAGCAATGTGGGGTGGTTAAGATGAACAAGAAAACTAGGGAGCCTATGGTCCATATCTACCTGGACATGGAGACCGGGAAGCTCAAAGGCGATGCCACTGTACCCTATGAAGACTTACTGACTGCCAAGGCTGCCTTGAAGTAGTTTGACAGAAAAGATTTTACAGGGAGCCAGCTTACAGTCTCTCTAGCTCAGAAGCTGCCCATGAACAGCATGCAGGGTGGATTTCACCCCACGAGGGTAGAGGCATGCCACTGCCCCTCCGTTGAGGTCCCGAGGGCCCAGGAGGTTGTGATGGGCCAATGGGTTGTAAGGGAGGCCGTGAAGAAACAATGGGG
>PVJH01008831.1:0-25121 GCA_004026705.1 Nesogale talazaci | reverse complement strand
TGGTCCTGGGGCACCCCTGGAACATTGATGGAACAGATAAGATGAAGAAGAGGCGGGCAGGGGCAGGGGGAGGTCCCTGGAAAAAATGGATCAAGGCGAGCACCACCAGGAGTGCAGAGACTTGCCCTACTAGACAAGATCCCACAGAGCTGCATTGACTACCAGATTTATTTTTAAAACCAGAAAATATTTTAAATTTATAACTCCATATTTATAATGTTGGCCACAACATTATGATAATTCTTTGTCTATAATTTAATATTTTTCACCATTTGTGAAGAAATATTAAACAAGTTAAATGGTTAAAAATAGAAAGAAAGAAACTAATGTATGATTATCCCACTGGAGAAAATGCCTCCCACAGTTTACTTGTTGCTAATCTAAGTAGAAGAGGTATTTGTGCAGTAAAATTCCACACACTAAAGTCCCACAACCCTCTTTGAGATCCTGATCCATTTAATTCTTCCCACAGTTATAGGAAATTTAGCAACTTGTTTCAAAGACGAGAGAGATATGTTATCAAGTGGGAAGGGGATGACAGACTACCAGAATCAGAGTGAGAAACATAAACGTGCACTTGCCTGCAGTACCTAATACAGGGACAAATAGCCCAGCACTATATGATCCTTGGTGGTTTGGTGGTTATGCATTGTTCTTTGATCTTTCTGGTGAACAGTTCAAAACCACTGGCAGTTCCACAGAAAAAAAGACTGGCTTTTCTACTCCTGAAAACAGGTACAGTTTCGAAAATCTGCAAGGGGTCACTGTGAGTCAGCATGAACTCAATTGTGTTCATGATGAAACTCGGTCATTTGGAAAAATGCAAAATCATCTCTGTTCCTTAGAGGATTAGGGGGAAAATGTTTTCGCAAATAGTGCATCAAACAGTATTAATTTGAAGCAAAATTTCCCAGTTTGCAAAGGCTGTGGGAGCCCAAAATCCAATTGCAGGGTCCACCCAGAGAGTATGCCTCCAAGGAGAGCCCACTGAAGACAGACCAGGGAGGTGAGTAATGTTATTATCAGGCAGAATGCAAAGTGAGTTTGGGGTTTGTTTGTTTTTCTTTTGTTTTGTTTTGTTTTGTAGTTTTGCATGTTTTTTCTGTATATGAAACGCACACTAGGTGAAACTACAGAGACAGCGGCTGCAGGATGGTTTCTCAGAGGGTATGGCAGGGGATCTTGGGGGGAAGTGGGGAGCTGATAACAATAAGTACAAAAAAGAATGTGTTCTAAATTGATTGTAAAGATGGAGATACAACTCTTTAGTGGGTGAAGGAGATTTTGGACAGTATAAGGCATGATAAAATAATAATAATTTATAAATTATCAAGAGTCTATGAGAAAGGGGAAGTGGGGAAGGAGGGGAAAATGAGCTGATATTAAGGGCTCAAGTAGAAAGAAAATGTTTTGAGAATGATGATGACAACAGATGTACAAATGTGCTTGACACAATGGATGGACTGTGGTAAGAGTTGTACAAGTCCCCAATAAAATGATTTTTTAAAGATACAACTCTTTGCAATAAGATTAAACTAGTAGATTGCATGATATGTAAATCATATGCCAACAAAACTATTAGAACCGAAAATCAATAGAGAAAAATAAAGAAATAAATAGAGCCATGTGGGGTCTTTATAAAGATGCTAATTGCCTACAAAGTTTACATGTTAACACTTTTCCTCCCCTTCAAATGTGATATAAAAAAGCTAGTATTATACATAATGTAAGGTATTTAAGCTGAAACTATATTACTGCTATTGTCTAATAAATTGTCCTTAATAAAGAATATGAAACAAAGTTTTGAACAGATAATAGTTAAATATATCTAAAAGTAGAAATTTGAGTTGTATACATATAGTATAATACTAAATAAACTTAAAACCTTATTTTTACACACTCCCTGCTTTCACTAGGGTTCAATGTATGAGTGTTTTTGTACTCTTTAATGTCATAAAGGAGGGGATTCAAAAAGTTGATGGAAAGCTGAAATTAATAGATAATGAAACTTTTCTGTGAACTTTTTGAAAGACCCTCATATAAACTTCCCAAGTCAATAATCTTATCTATTTGCATTTCTGAAACAAACTTCTACTTCAGCTACCTGGTAAGTTGGGTAAACGGAGTATGTGAATATTTGTGACAAACTATTTTTCAGGAAGGAATTCACTACATCATCACCATACTTATGCCCCCCACCCCCAAAAGGATGAAAGACACAGTATTCAAAGGAGTCATGTGTATTTTAGACCCTTCTGTTATGTGTTGGAAAAACCCTGGAGGCCTAATGAGAGAACAGTGACATTTTCTGTTCCATCAAGATTTCTGTCTCAAAACCTCCAGGGAGCAGTTCTGTCCCACAGTCACAGTCAGTCAAGATTGACACCATGACGCTGTTGGATATAAAGTGAATAATTACACCAGGGAGCAATAAACTAGTCAATACAATCAACAATACAAGACCAAAGGGACAGCCTTTGCCCCCACACAAAGCTGTGAAGGCCAGAAGCATCAGGAAAGAAAGACAAGTGGAAATGAGAAACCAGGGAGGAAGACTCTGTCACTGAGGGACTGCCACCTCGAAAACATTGACACACAGAGTCACTGTGAACCAGACAACAGTGTCTTTATGGAAAGTACTAACCCAGTACTAGCAAAGTGTGTCAAATTGTTTCATGAAAAACTATTTGGCTCTCTAAACTTTCACCCAATCTACAATAAGAGGTTTTAAATGTTTCAAAATTTTAAAGGCTTGATTAGTCGTTCCCACTTCCCAAAGTGTGCTTGGAAGTCAGTGGGAGAAGAAGGAAACTGTCTGCTCCACTGAAGAGTCACAGCTTCCCAACTTCTAACGAGGGTCCCTGTCAATCAGAGTCAGTGCCATGATGGTTGGTCTGGTTGGTTTGGCTCTCCCTTTACACCACAGAGATATGCATTCCAGGTATCAGTGACATCCTGTCTTTGCATGCATGATTCCATTTCTAATGAAGATCAAGAAAGGCTTATGCTTTTTTCTTTAAGCTAAAATTATTGAAAGCATGATACTACTGGCATTTTAAGAATAACACTGAGTAGTATAGTCAGTACAAGACGGAGCAGTGTTGCATTCTGTTGTACATAGAATAGATATGAGTCATAACTGAGTGGGACCTTAGTTGCTCTACAGAGGCAAGATCATATAAAATAAAAACAATAAGAGAGAATCAGGGTGACCTGTCTCTCAGCCAACTTCAGAGAAATCATTGCGTCTCTTCCAGCCTCAGTTTCCCCAACTATAAATGCATGGATTGGATAGCTAATGGCTATTATTACCTCCAACAAGCTCGAAATTCTCCACTGCTCCCTAACTTCCATGCTAATCTCAGTAACTCAAAGAGAGTACTCTCCTCTTAATTGACCACATATAGAATTGGGTGTTCTAATCTAAGTTTAATATCTGCTGATGTAATTACTGGTCTTGGATCTCCACTCAGTTCCTTTTAATTGAATCATGGAATCTTGGCAACTAGAGAAATCTCATATACACATAAACTTTTATACACATATGAAGATAAGCACCACAGGCTTCTGGACTCAGTATTAGAAGCAAAGAAGGCAATTTAGTTATGATTAAGTAGAAGCTCTGAGGGGAAAAAAATTAATCAACCATTGTTTAAGAGGTCAAGTGTCCCCAGGGACAAGGATCTGGCATCGTTTGCCAATACAGAACTCAATGAAAATGAAGACTTATGGGTAAACGTATTTTTGTTGAATTTTTCCATTGAGACTGGGGGAGGGCAAACTGAGTTAGATAAATGAGAGCTGACCTCAGCTGACCCAAGCCTTTTGCCCAAGACACAAAACAAAGGCCCAATCAAACTCTAGTCTCGGTTCAGAGAAAGGTCAGTAAAGGGGAGGATGGGGACTGAGAAATAAAAACATTCGTATGATTCTCCTCTTGCTGATCAGAAGTTGAATTGCCAAGTTGTCATAAGAAAAGCTGTTTATAAAAACGTCCCAGCCCAGTTCACATGAAATAGGAGTCAACTCATCATCAGGTTTTTGACTGAGTTCCCAAAGCAAGAATAATTCAGGGAAGCTTCAGTGTTTCTGGCTCTTGAGATAAACAGGTTTCTGTGCGTCTGGGAGGTGTGTCTGGAGTGGGAGAGGCTTGAGCCTCTTTCCCAGGGAGGGTGACCTTGAGAACATTCTTTGTGATTCAGATGAATGAAAGATTGAAGGGTGCAACCCCAAACCAAGGGCAGCCATTTTGCTAATCAGATCTGCTGAGACTGAAGTTGGAAGATGATCTGCATATGTAAGACCATGCCACTAGTGGCCACGGAGTGAATGCCCAGTCACTGTCCAAGTGGAACGATCCTCTAGGATTTTCAGGGACTGGATTTTCAGAAGCATTGCCAGGGCTTTCTTCAGCAGAACCCCTGGAGGGCTCTGAACCACTAGATGAATAGATTGGATTGTGGTTACTGTTGACATGCTCAAAATTCTCTGGTGCACCCTAACATCATTCTAATCTCAACCAGACTATCTCCAGTTCATAGTTGAACCCTGTAAGATTGCACCATAAGGAATAATGCAAGACCATAGTAAAAAACTCAAACTTTAAGAACAAGGACCTGACCTAAGCATTCTCATGGATTAAAGAAACACTAACCCTTATCTTCAAGGAGGAGCTGTAACAGGTTACAAAAAAATTGCTTTGGTGTTGGATTTTTAAATTAATTCCATGAGACTATTGTGCTCTGCCCCAATACTATCTTGAAACTTTATCAGGGAAACAATGCCAGGTTAACTGGATTAATGCTCTGAATTAATATACCATATTTCATATGACATTCAGGAAACTACTCTAGGTACAAAAACGAGGGATTTGGACAGAACATGTTTGCAGGCATCAGCCATGAAACACAAACTCCATTCAATTTCCCTCAAATATATAGTAAAATAAAAATGTGGCCAAGAACAGGCTAAGAAAGTCAGAAACAGGCCCTGAAACATTCAGTCCTTTCCGACTACAGCATTGACTGGTTTTGTGGGTCTAACTTGTCTCTTGGGATAAGAAAAGTAAGCATTTGATGTTCTAGCCAGGGAGGAAAGGAAATGGGCACTGCTGGATAATATTTCCTACTACCCCATTAAGCTGCATGGACAATTGAGCTTATTATATAATAGTAATAATGATTTAATAGCTAATCTTTATTGAACATTTAGTGTGTGTACAAGGTGTTGCACTCAGCTGTATAGAGAAAAGTTAATTGATATATAAATACAAGTTGAGCACTAACTTTTCCCCAGTAATTGTTCTAGGCACTGCATGAATAAGATTTGGCTCCACACTTGGGAACTTTATAGGCAGGAAACAAACAATAATGATGAGATCTGAACCCTGACAACAGGGAGTCTATGAGAAGGGCTGAGATTCACCTCCCCGTCACCTCCACCCACCTAGCTTCATGGGGGCAGAGGAAGAAGGAAGAAGATCCCAGTTTTAGGCTGTCTGCTACGTTTCAAGTAGACATTAAATGGGAGTTAAGCAGGAAGAAAAATGAAGCTTTTGAAGTGTTGGGTTTGGGGGTTTTATTCTACGTTTTATTTTCATTTGGGTGAACACTGACAGGGCAAATCCATTTTCTATTAAACAATTTATACACATTTTCTGTCTGGACATTGGTTAGTCTTTTCCTGAGGTGGTCGCTATTTGACTCAGGATGCCCCCCCCCCCATATGATAGAGCAGAATGACTGAATGACTCCATTGGTCTTGCTGGGAGGGGGGTCATCATTAAGGGAGCAATTTTTGATTTCAGATATTGCCAAAACCCTAAGGAATTGAGACTTAAATGCTTGAAGTCAATCACAGTAGTTCCATTCCCCATGAAAAGGAGTTTAGACTTAGACATGTGACATGGTTTGGGCTAAGAGATGTCCAAGAGAGGTGGCCAGGGAGGCACTGGGAATCTTTTTCTCATGCTTGAAATTGTACACTTGTATGAATTCAGAATTATCACCTGACATTTCCCTGTAGCTTTTCAATACCATTCATCTTTACATTGGATGTTTATCATCATATTTTTCTGTATGGTTCTCCTATAGACATCCCTGTGCATATTTCTGCTACACCTGATAGAAAGCATCAAACTAATTTTCTCTTCATCATAAGCATAGAGTTAAGCTACCTTCTTGACTGTCCTTACAGAGGAGGGGCCATAGTATTGTAATCTTGACCATTCAATATGGGACAACTGATATTATTTCCTTCCAGGGGCCACAGAATTAAAGCTCCTCTCTCTCTCTTTCTTCCTTATCTCCTTGTGTAGTCAAAATTTCCTGTGTAGAACTGTGCAGTTTGGGGAAGTGGTGGTGGGTCCACATGATGGAAGCAACAAAAGACCACTGGAATGGAAGCAAGACACCCAACACCCACTACTCATAATTGGCCCTTCACATAAATGAGAAATGATTTTAATATATTAAGCCACAGAGATTTGAGGTTTATTTATATAGTGCATGCCCTGCTCTGACTATACAATGGAACCATTAAAACCCTCATTAGAGACAAGGCATATACTGTTTTCTCTTATGAAAGAAAGAAGAGTACAGAGTCCAGCTAGAATATGTGGTTTCTACACAAGAGTGGAGATTTGGTATTTAAAGATGTAAAAACCAAAGTGAGAAAAAAAAAAGGCAAACTTATTTAAATCAAAAGGCACTCTTTTTTAATGGCTAAGTTTCTCTGCAATTAATAGTGCGTACAAATGAGAAGATGGTACCAAAAGTTTGAAGGTCATATTCCCTCTACCTTTGAGTCCTGGTGGCAAAGTGGTAGTGCCGTGGCCTGCTAACTGCAGCATTATCTATTCAGAACCACCTGGCCTCCTCAGGAGAAAGACAGGGCTTCCTACTCCTGTAGAGTTATAGTCTCAGAAAACTGTGATCAATATGAGAGTCAATATGAGTTGAAATTGAACTCTATGGCAGTAACTTTTTATTACTTCCACCCAGGAGCTCTGGTGGCACTGTGGGTTAGGCAGTGGGCACTACCCACAGGTCAGCAGTTCCATACCCCCAACTTCTATAAAGATTTACTGCCCCCAAAATTCTATATAACATCTTTTTGAAATCAACCCAATGGCCTTGAGGACTGTTTCTATCACTACATACAAACATAATAACTTCAAAGAGAATCATCAGACCACAGGGTGTCCTGTGGATCTAAGAATGGGAATGGGCCTTAGAGACATTTCCATATAGGTCCATCATGACTCAGATGAGGAAAGAGGGGTTCAGAGGTCTTAAATTCATGCCACAAGCTATTGAAAAAACTCAAGCAACTTGCCTTGTGCCCATTCCAATGTTCATTCTTCTGCATAGAAAATTTAATGAAGAGAAAATTTGTTGCACTTAGTAATAAATTAACAAGATGTCATCAGTAGATTTTAAGTCACGGTGACCCCCGCATGTCAGGGTAGAACCATATTGCAGAGGGTTGTTTTGTTTTGTCTTTAACACAGATGTTCCTATCAGCTGACTATGTAACAAATAAACACTAAAATCATGACAAGTGCCCTTTATCAAGTGAATGGACACACATGTTGTGGTCTGTCCACAGAGTGGAACACTACTTAGCAATCTCTTCAATGGTTACTGATGTAGGCACCAACTGGGATGAATCTCAATGCAATTAAGTTGAAAGACAAAAGGTGTATGCACAGTGGAGGATCATTTATAAAAGACCCGAGAAAAGCTAATCTGCTATCACAGCAAATCAGTTGTGGTCGGGGAAAGAAGGGAGTGACTACAAAGGATCATGAGCAAAGTTTCCAGGTGATGGCCATGTTCATTACTGCAATCATAGTGAGGGTTTCATTGAAGAATACCCATGTCAAAACCCATCAATGCCATGAAAACGGCATGTTTTAATCAACTATTCTAAGCACTTATACATGTATGAGTACATTTAATTCTCCACACAGCCTATTAGATAAGATAATTATCTCCATTATATAGATGAGGGGGAAAAAAACCACAGTTTCTGTACTTTCACTAAGAGCATACCCCAGGGTTGTCGGTATCAGCCTGGCTCCACAATAGTAACCTACCACGCTCTGCTCCCTGCAATGGCAAAGACAAACTATCTACTAAAATGGATGCTAAACACAACCCGCTGACATCTCATCTCATTACACTTGTCATAAAAAGATGACAGCATATAAAGTTGAATATTTCTTGATTTGAAGTCACATGGAACAAGTGGATGGATTGATTGGAGACAATTGATCATTTGCATTTGTCTTAATGGTGTATTCTCAGCTCTAAGTGCTAACTCATGGTTGACTTTTTCTGAAGTAAACCACTGAACTTCTTTTTGAGACACCTCTGGGTCGACTCCTCCTGCCAATATTTTAGTAAGCAGTCAAGCACATTAGCCATTTGGTGGGGGGGGGGGGGAGCATCACTGCCCTCTGTTGGGAGTGGGAGGCCCAGGCTTGCTCCTGGAAAGCTGCTGCTGGATTTGAACTGCCAAGCCAATGGGCTGCAGTCCCGCACTCAACCACTATGCCACAGGGGCTCAGCCACATTAGCCATTTTCAATGAGAATTAAATGGATAAATCCTTACCTTTAGTGAGCGAGAATGGCTTTGCATACCTTTGTATACCTTTGCATACCATGTACCTTTTATGTAGCCACTACCCAACTGTCAATGGGGGTGGAGATGGGGTGGGGGGTGAGGGTGGCACGTTGCTATTATGCTGAGCAGATGTCAGCAGAGTTTCCAGACCTAGGCAGATTGGAAAGAAAAGGCTGGTGATCTCTTTCTGAAAAATCAACTAGGAAAACCCTACAGTCTAAATCCCATCACAGGTATGGTGTAGAAACACACAGCATTTTGTTACATTGTGTGTGAAGTCACTGTGAGTTAGGGGATCTGATGGCAATTAGCAATGTAAGAAATGAATTAAGTAGCTATAAATTAATTTTGAAAATAATGACAGATACTATATGAGCATAGGTTTGGAAGAAAGGTGAGTTCACAGTGAAGTAAAGTGACACAAACTTCCTACCACTTTGAATCAAACCATGGAGTAACTCCAGATTCTTGAGGGACATTGTTGTTTGAAAAACTGGTAAGCTAAGGGAAAGAATGCTCAACATCTTTTAATAAGAAGAAGAGTCTCATTTGTTATTAGCCTTTGACTCAAAATATCCAACCAAAATTGAAAATTTATACATCAAAATCTATTAATGAGCACAGAAAATATAGGGGTGTAATATTTTGATATTACATATCAAACATACCTTTGCTCAGAAAGCATATCATTCCATGCTGGCCAACACAATGACAGTAGATTATGCTCCCTTAATCTCAGTGACCTTCTTGAAGAAATATCTTAAGATCCATGACAAGGAGAACAACAGCCAAGTAGACATAGAGAAATTAATTATATATTAATATTCTGAGAAATCCTTGTTAGAAATTGAATGAGTATTGACTCACTATAAAGTTAATGTATCAACTTGTTCAAAACATATTATTGTCTATCATGTACCAGGCTCTGCTCTAAGCAATAAAAATTTAAAGATGAATTCATGCCCACTAGTTTCTCTTAAAAGAATCCTGGTGTTCCAATGGCTAAGTGCTTGACTGCTAATTAAAAGGCTAGGAGTTTGAACAAACCCAGCAGCGCTGCAGGAGAAAAATCTTTTCCATAAAAATTGCAGCCTAGAAAACTTAGACAACTCTGTTATATGGTGTCACTATGGGGTCCCTGTGTGTTAATAATCAACTGGACAGTACCTCATCCTAACAACAGCAACAGTTTCTCATAGAATAAGACTATAACATTAAGATGAAGATAGATGAGTGAGTGCCACTGAAGTCTATAAAATAATCTTCCAACACTTACTAGCTATATAAACAAAGGTTTCAAAGAAACAAGTTGATGTCATTACACCTTATAGGCTGTATCTGTTATTTCACATTTATGACAGTAGTAAAAAAATCTATTTTGTGCTTCAATGACAAACCTCTGGCAGTCATCAATGTTGAGATGTGAGGCAAGAGCACTACTGACTGTGAAGGTTGAGGTTATGAATAAATTTGAACATAATTCTCAGTAGCCTGTCAATTACATAATGATGTAATTTGGTAGATATGGAGTGATGGAGTAATATCCTATTTTGTGAGCTTATGTCATGCTCACACAATAGTGATTTTTTTAGTAACCTTTGGAACCAAAGCATACTTTTAAGAGAGGGGTTGGTATATTGCTTATCAAACAATATATTAATATTCATCAAGTAAATAAGGCTCTTTTTTGGGGGGGTGCATCACTGCCCTCTCGTGGGAGTGGGAGGCCCAGCCATGCTCCTGGAGAGCTGCTGCTGGATTTGAACCACCAAGCCAGTGGGCCACAGTCCCGCACTCAACCACTATACCACTGGGGCTCAGCCTCATCAAGTAAATAAGGAAAAAGGCATTCTTGGTAGAAAGAACAGAAAATGCCAAGGCTTAAAAGAGTGATATTCTAAGTAAATGAAAAATAATTTTATTCTTTCTCTAGTATATATCATTGGTGGGAATATACAAGTGTATACAATTCTGTACTTAATTCACCCATAATGATTTAAAAAAACCTACCCAAAGCCATTTTAATAAAGGTAGTCTATTCGTATTTCAAAAAAAGTTAAGATTTGATTTCCATTTATGGCTAGATTCAGAAGGTCAGAAAGTGTCATTGAATTCATTGTCTCTTTCCTCATCTTTCTGCTCTGAATTCCATTTAGTGGCCCATAACCCAGTAGTCTGTCTATTCAAGTTGTCTGGTAACTAAAGATTTAAATCAGCCACACATGAGCACATTGTTAGAATTCTAACAAGAAATAACTTTTATCCCACTATTTCTAGAAAGTCTTAAGATTGCATTTCATTGTCCTGGCTTACATCACTTGTATATTCAGGGACCTGGAAAGTAGAGGTTCATTCCTACTATGCATGCTACCACTTCAATTCTTTATACTTTTCTCTGGATTTTAGCCTATCCCAACTACCATTTGTTTGGAGGGGGTTGTTTTTAGTATAAATTAACAAACCACAGCAAGACTCATGCAAAAGAATGAAATTGGACCTTTTCCTTAAACAATGCACAAAGTATACTCTTTCCTGAAACTATAAGTCAAAATGGATCATAGCTCAAAAACAGTGGTTCTCAACCTTCCTTATGCCACAACCCTTTAATACAACCTGTAATAATACAACCTTTAAAAATACAACCTTTAATGCAACCCTTTAATAATGTTGTGGTGACCACTTAAATATGAAATTATTTTTGTTGCTACTTTATAACTGTAATTTTGCTACTGCTATGAATTTAGTGGTCACTATGAAAGGGTCATTTGAGCTCCAAAGGGGTCATGACCCATAGGTTGAGAACTGCTGCCCTAAAAGGAGGAACTAAATTTAACTCTTAAAAGAAAACATAGTGGTAAACCTTCATGGCATTAAGTTAAGCAGTCTCCTTAGAGACAAAATCCAGAGCATAAACAACCTAACAGAAAACAAAGGAGCTTTATCAAAATTAACTTTTTTTGTCTGCAAGTGATATAATCAAGAAAATAAAACAACAGCCCACAGAGTGAGAAAAAAAGTTGGAAATCTTATCTCTGGTGAGGAACTCATCCGGAATATAAAAAGAACTCTTGCAATTAAGTAATTTTGATTTTTGTTTGTGTAATAAAATGTGTTACCCAAATGATAAATATCTTTCCAAAGTAGGCATACAACTGGCCAATCGGCTCAGAGGAATATACTCAATATACTTCACACTCTCACTCACTGCCACTGAGTCCGTGCTGAGTCATAGCAACGCACAGGACAAAGGTGAACTGCCCGTGGGTGGGAGCCACCGGTGGTTCTGAACTGCAGACCCCAAGTGCTGGCAGCCCAATGCATTTCACTCCACCACTGGGGCTCCTAACTCACACCTACTAAAATGCTAATCAAAACCACAATAAGATGCTACGTCACACCAATGAGAAAAGTTATCATTGCAAATGTAGGCAATGGTGGGTATCAGAGAAAAGGTGGAGGAATTAGAACTGTAAAATGTTGCATTTTCTGGGAAAACAGTTCATCAAGATGCAGCTTTTACATGAGCCTGCAACTCTACTCCTTCCAAAAATTCAAAGCCAATACACAACAAATGCCCATGTATACTCACTTACAGCACTCTTCACAATACTAAAAAATAGAAAAACGTCAAAGATATACCCATCATCTTTGTGGTAGTCACTTAATCTGCTGTCAACTGGAGACTATTAAGAGTGAAGGAGAGGAGTTTAGCTTGTCAGTCAATTCACAGCTTGATGCCCTCATGTGGAGGTGGTAAGGGGGAAAATAGCTCCCAGAAGATGGGACACACACACTCACTGCCTTCTGAGGAGATACATGGAGCTCCTTGGAGAGACTCCTGCTAGCACTGAGATGCTTCTACTGCCACTGGATCCACAAAACTTTCCACCCAATGACCTGTGAGCTTCCTGTATTCAGCATCATTGCATGTTTTGTGTGAGTCTGACGAGGAAGAGGAACATATAGATTGGTATCAGATATATGGGCTAGCATTGGACATATGAACTTGACCTGAACTAGACTGGGATGTTTTCTCAATATACACTTGCTCTTGTATATGAAGCGCTTTCTTAAACACATACGAGTTTCTATTAATTTGTTTCTCAAGTTAACCCAGACTAACACAACCTTATAAATGATGGTATATACATACTGTGGATTAATATTTGGGAATTTAAAAAGTAGAATACTGATGCTTCTGTAAGTGAACTTCAAAAACTTGCTAAGTGAAAAAAGCCAGTCACAAAAGATCGCAAGTCATCATACCACCAAGTTGATTTCAACTCATAGCAACTCCAGAGGACAGAGTTCAGTTTGCTGTGAGTTTCCAAAACAGTCAGTGTTTCAAGGGGTAGAGAGCCTCCTTTTTATCTCAAGGAGGATCGGTGGATTTGAACTGCTCACCTCTGGGTAGCAGCCCAACGTATAATCCACTGTGCCACCAGGGCTCCTTCCATTTATATGAAATCTCCAGAATAGACAAATACATCAAGTCATAAAGTCAGTTAGAGGATGCTAAGGGCTGGGAAATGAGAGATAGGACAGGAATAAGGTATTGATTACTAAGGATTATGAATTTTTAAGTGGTGATTAAAGTATTAGAGTGAGGAACATTGCACAGCTCTTATTAATAAGCATATTAAAGCCATTAAATTACATACTTTAAACATGTGATATTTAAACATGTGATTCACATATTTCTGGTATGTGAATTATACCACACTAAAACGGTCTTTAGAAGCACCATGTACTTATGAAGGCTATAGCAGTTGCAAAAGTTATGTTTCCTAAATATCAGCCATAATTAAAAACTAAAGTATAATAGGCTCAAAGTGTATCAGCAATCTATTTTTGAGCTTAGAAGTCTCCCTCCAAAGAGCAAAGCAAAATCTTATTTTGACATTGAAAGTCCTTCATAACTTGTTCTAAATCTACTCCGTTCCCATCATTTCTCCAATTTCCCTCAAGTTCTCTACACTCCAGTCTCCTAATGAACCCATATGGCTTAAACCCATTCTTTCAAAGTTCTACCTTGAAGTGCTTTTTCACAACAGATGCTGTTCTTCTTCCACAGCTACAGACTATGAGAACCTCAAAGGTGGAGATACTACTAGATTCATATTTGCATTCCCAGAGCCTTACCCAGAATCTACAATTTAGTGGGCACTTAATGAATGTTTATTGGATTGAACTGAATGTTCTTAGAAACCCTGGGGGTGGGGTGGGGGGGAATCTTGTAAAATCCTTCAGGGAAGGATTTGCAGTGAAGAGGTGAAATGAGGCAACTCCCTGGAATTAGAAATCAACCTATTTTGTTAAGAAGACATTTGTATGGAAATACTGTCTCTTTTTGTTTCCCCTCGGGAAATTTTTAAAAATTAAAAGAATGGGGGTGAGGATATACTCAAAACTTGTGAGTATTATACAGATTCATATACTGAATTGAATGTTGGGGAGAGAAGAAAAGAACAAAAGTTGCCTTATAGCAACTTTGGCACTATGGTCTTACAGGAAATGAATAGAACCAATCAAACATACCATACACAAGGCTTCCACAGAACTGCATGTAAGTGAGGTGGAGGTGGGGGGGGGGGGTGCCCAAGGGAAGGAGTTATTGGTCAGTGTATCAAATTCACAATCACTAGGGTTCTGCCATGCTCTGAGACCGAATGTTTCTTAGGCAGAGCTGAGATTCTAAACCTGGACAGTGAAAACTCTGAAAGCCTGAACCTGAGAAGACAACTTTGTTTTTCAGGTCTGTCAAGTTGTCTGCTTTGGGCATGGTGCCTTCTTACTGCTTTTCGATCACTATTAATGAAAAATATTTAAGCTTTCATTTCCTGAAGGTTTCTGACTTACATAAGTCCTATCTATTACTACACATAATAGTTGCAACTGAGAAGGGAGATTGATATAAAGTGTGATCGGTATAAACAGAGTACCTGGGGGTGGAGTGGTTAAGACTGGGGCTGCCAATTGCAATGTTAGCAGGTTGAAACCACCAGCCACTCTGTGGTGAAAAGAGGAGGCTTTCTGCTTGTGTAAGAAGATTACTGTCTTGGAAACCCACAGAAGCAGTTCTATCCCATCCTATAGGGTCACTATGAGTTGACAGTAACTCAATGGCAGTGAGGTAGTGAAACAAATGATTATTTAAAGAGTGTTCAGTTTCATTTCTAATAAAACTTAAACCCACCGCCGTCAGATCAATTCTGACCCACAGTGATCTGACAGAGCAGAGTAGAACTTCTCAGGTTTTCTGAGACTCTCAATCTTTATGGGAATAGACAGTGTCACCTCTCTCGCATGGAGCAACTGATTAGTTCAAACAACTGACCTTACTGCTATCCCCACGTGTAACCACTATACCTCCTTTCCGAATAGAAGCATTAAAAACATGTAGCCTCAAGAGTCATACACAAGCAAATTTGGAACTAATGTTCAGAAAAAGTGGTAATAACAATCATTCTAATCACCACAAACTTTAAAAAGCTACTGTGCACCATCACTCATCTGTCAGTTTTTCTTAGTCTGGTGGCTTCCATGTTGCTATGATGTTGGATGCTGTATCAAGTGGCATTTCAGATATATCCTGTGTAAGGAAGAAACCTGATATAAAAGGAAAATTCAGATATTTTCAACTATTAGGGAGCCATAGAAAAGTGGCAAGAATTCACCATGTCACAGGTAGAGAATATATGAGACTTAAAAAGACTAGGCATTTAGTCATGTTATGTTTCAAATCTTTTTATAAAAAAATCATCCTATTGGGGGCTCATGCAATGCTTCTCAGGATCAATACATACATCAATTGTATGCAGACCACATTTGCACATTTGTTGACATCATTATTCTTGAAACATCCTCCTACTTAGCCCCCTGGTATCAAGTACCCATATGTCCCCTCCCTCTCTACGGCCCCTCGCACATAAACCCTTAATAATTTACAACTTATCATTATTTTGCCATAGCATACACTGTTCAATGTGTCCCTTCATCCACTTTCCTGTTGTCCACACCCCAGGGAGGCGGTTATATGTAGATCCCTGCAATTGGTTCCCCCTTTCTACTCCACCTTCCCTCCACCCTCCCGGTACCACCACTCTCACCACTGTTCCTGAAGGGGTCCTCTGTCATGAGAAAAGTTCCCCGTGTTTCTGGCTCCAGTGTACATCCCCTGGTCTAGCTGGATTTTTCACGTAGAATTGGGATAACATTAGTGGGTAGGAAGAAGCATTTAAGGACTAGAGGGAAGTTGCATATTTCATTGTTGCTACACTGTACCTTGACTGGCTCCTCTCCTCCCTGTGACCTCTCTGTAAGGGGATGTTGCTTCACCTAGTGATGGGCTTTGGGTCCCCAATCTGTACTCCCCCTCATTTATAATGATATCATTTTTAGTTCTTTGATGCCTGACACCTGATCCCTTCAACACGCTCTAATAAAAGACATGGTTAAACATAACAGAACTCCTCTGGCTTCCCTATCAGTCCTGGGCAAGAGGTAAACATGCTTCCACACTGCATCTTTCATGACTTTTTCTGAAACCCATGTTCCTCCCTTTTTATTTTACATCCTGCTAAGCTGTCTATGCTATTGCAATGGCCACACAGAATTCACAGAGGATATTCACGATCAAGGGGATTTGCTGGGAAAGTCAATGGGTTACCTACCACAAATCAGGATAAGCAAACAGTAAGAGTATATACTCATCTGCATGTGCAGTCACCAGCCAAATTCTTTCTGCAGTCCTCAGCCTCTCAGTCACATCGTCCCTTGGTCTTGGTCTCTATGGGACTAGAAGCCAGACCTCCTTATAATCTGTCCCACAGTTCCATAGTCTTGGGCCAGATAAGAAGAAAGTACCCCACAGTCTTGACACTGCTCCTCAGAGTCTCCATACCAAAGGCTCAGATGAATCTGGTCTTAGCAGCCTCCGCCACTTCAGACAGAGATCCCAAACATGCTCTTCAACAGTGCTCAGGGTTTTTCCCTCTTCTTCAAAGACGACTTGTCCTTAGAACCCGAGGGATGGTAACAAAAAATGACCACGCCCTTCTATTTGTACTTCACATGCACTCTTTCCATATTTTCGCACAGATGGGAATGACAGACACGTGGGTTGTTGTTGCTAAGTACCATCTAGTCAGTTCTGATTCATAGGGACCTTGGGTACACTAGAGCAAAGCACTGCCAGGTCCTGTGCCATCCCCACAATTGCCTTTATGATGGTCAAACCTTTTGACGCAACCAGTGTAGCAATTCATCTTGTCTAAGGTCTTCCTCTTGTTCTTGTCTAAGGTCTTTCCTCTTGACCTTTTACTAGACAGTGGCAGTCATGTACTCTGATGCCAATTTGATTAAAAGTGCAGGGGTGGAGTCTAACCTATCAATCTAGAGGTAGCCAATGAGACCTCTGTGTTGACATGGGTATCCCCTGAGAATTCTGGGAAATTTCACAGTCTATTTCCCTCTTGGAGATGCTAGACTGACAAGACACAAGTCTCAGTCCTTGGGAGACATTGCAGCTGACAAGACAACATGGCAACATGCTGATAGATCCTGAGTCCTGCAATCTGGAGGAGCCAGAGGAGAAGACACATGAGCTTGTCCTGATGGAACCAGACCTCTGGGACTAGAGAAGTCATGTGAAAACTCCATCCAGTGTTGAGATGCTTGGGAGACCACAGGAAATCCACTGCCAGCATTGAGATGCTTCTACTGCCACCAGATACACAAGACTGTACCCACTGGCCTGTGACTGTCCTAGCATCATTGCATGTGCTTTGTGAGTCTGAAGAAGACTTTATAGCTTGGTATCGGACATATGAGCTAATATTGGACTTATGGACTTGGACTGGACTGGGTTGGGATGCTTTCTCAATGTTCAATTCCTCTTGTATATAAAACCCTCCCTTATATACATATGTGTTTATGAATTTGTTTCTCTAGTCTACCCGGACTAACACATATACCAAGCATAATATCCTTTTTCAGGGAATGGTTTCTGTTGACAATGTGTCCAAAATACATGAGAAGAAGACTCATCATACTTGCCTTTAAGGAGCATTGTGGCAGTCATGTGCTTATGTTAATTGTATGATTGAAATGTAGGGGTGGAGTCTAGCTTGTTAATCTGGAGATCACCACTGAGTAGCCAGTGAGGCCTCTATGTGGAAATGAATTTCTCCTGAGACTTCTGGGAAATCTCATGATATTTCCCTCGGGAAGATGAAACGCTATTTTCCCCAGTGGTTGGGAATTAGTCTCAGAGACGATGAATCACATAAAAGACAAGCTGGCAGCGTCCAAGAAGCTGGAGGAGCAGGTGGAGAGACCACAGAGTTTTGCTCTGATGGAGCCAGACCTCTGAAGCTGGAGCGGCATGCTGTTGATGGACCCTGAGCCCTGGAAGCAAGGAGCCACGGGGAGACCCCTGCCAATGCCAGAACTCTGCACCCACTGACCTGTGACTTGGTGAGTCAAAAGGAGACTTCATAGACTGATTTCGGGCATATGGGTTAATATCAGACTTTGAACTGGACTGGGCTCAATGTCCTGTTCCTCTTGTATATAAACCTTTTCCTTATATCTATATGCGTGTCTATGAAATTTGTTCCTTTAGCCTACCTGGACCAACACAAGCATTGTAGCTGTACTTATTCCAAGACAGATTTGTCTGTTCTTTTGGTAGTCATTGATACTTTCAATATTCTTTGCCAGCACCACAATTCAAACACATTGATTCTTCTTTGGTCTCCTTATTGTGGTAGAGACATAACCTGATGTCAATTGGGGACTTGACAGAATTAAAAGGGAAAGGGTAGAGTCTAATCTGTCAATTGGGTCATAGCCAATGGGGCCTCGCTGTGGGCATGGCCTTGTGAGAATTCTGGGAACTCCTTCCTTTCCTCCTTGGAGGCAGGAGACACTGTCTTCCTCAGCTCACTCCCTTGGAAACTCTACTGACAGGACACAGAGCAGTACACTCATAGACCAGCGCTGAGATGCTTACAATGATAATGGATCCACAAGATCGCTTCCCCACTGGCAGATGATCTTCCTCCACTAGGTGTCATTGTATGTGTTTCATGAGTCGTAAGAGGACTTTTTACATTGGTATTGAACATATGGGCTAATATCGGACCAATGGACTTGATTTGGATTGGGTGGAGATGTTTTCTCAATATCTAATTGCTCTTGCATATAAAAATCTTTCCTATACACACATGAGGGTATATGAATTTGTTTCTATAGTCTACTCAGACTAACACACTTATTCAATATCTAATTTTCATACACAATATAAGGATATTGAAAATATCATGCCCGGTGTCAGGTACACTTTAGTTTTCAAAGAAACATCTTGCTTTTCAACACCTTAAATCTGTATAGCATATGTATCTAATGCAATGCATCATTTGATCTCATGACTTGGCTTCCATGAGCATTGATTATTGATTATTTACTTGAGTGGAAGGACTGTCTTCAGAAATTTCATTCTACCACATACCCATGGTAAGCAGGTTACAGAAAAGTTTCCAGATTAAATAACCTTGGGGAGGACAAAAACCTATTGACTATCCTCTTGTGAAAATTGGTCATGACCCTGTAGATCTTTATGTCAACTTAGATTTTTATGAAAAATTAGACGTGGAGTCCAGCCTCTCAATCAGGTCACATCCTGATGATGGCTCCTGAAACATGTGGCCCTTGCATGAGAGAGACATTGAGGACCACTCCTCTTTCTGTGCTTCTTTAATTTTCTACTTGTCTGTCTCCAGAGTTAGCCCATCAACCTTAGATCTGAACCTACTGACCTCTGTTCTCACTGCATATCACTTCACCTTTCTGCATCATTAGCTTTCAGCTACATATTGGCTATTAGTGTCTGAAGAAGACTGGCTAGCGTCAGATCCATAGACCTCAGTTGGATTGGGTTGGAAAGCTTTATCAATATAAATTTTTTGTGGATAGAAAGTTCTTTCTTATACTTATGGAAGTGTCGGTGGTCTTAATCTAAAGTACTTAAAATGTACAATGATGTAAAAGTGGACTCAACTGTCATGAATATGGCACAGGATTAGGTAATGCTTAGTTCTGCGGTACAAAGGGTCACAGACCTTCAGCAAGTAACAACAATGTGCCAACTAGTGTTCCCGCTGAAGAGAATATTAAAGCTAGTAATGTACATTTCAAAAGCTGGTCAAATAGTCTAATATCATTTAACTCAATGGTACCGTTATTTAAATTTAAACAAAATGCTGTTGGACTCTCATGCCTCAGTAGTCCAGAATTCTAACATATTTTGAATAGTAAATTTAAGTCAACTAAGTCATGAGAGGAGATGGGTGCTGAGAAGATCTTTCTCTTCCCCACAGCACAGGAGCAAATAGTACTTGAAGATACGTTGTTAAATGTCTTTAAGTTGGATCCGACTCATGGAAACCCTGTACACCACACAATGAAGCGTTTTCTGGACATGTGCTGTGTTAGTCTGGGTTGGCTAGAGAAACAAATTCTTAAACACGCACATGGGTATAAGGGAAAGGTTTATATGCAAGAGGAATAGACCTTCGAGAAAGCATCCCAACCCAGGCCAGTCCAAGGTCATAAGTCCAATATTAGCCTATATGTCTGATACCAGTCTAGAAAGTCTCCTTCTGGCTTTCAAAGAATGTACAATGACACCACGACAATCACAGGTGAGTGAGTGCAGTGTCTTGTGTGTCCAGTAGCAGTAGAAGCATCTCAGCACTGTCAGCAGTCTCCATGTGGCTCCTCCAGCTCCAGACATTTGGGTCCATCAGGGTAAGCCCACAGAGTTTCTCCTCCACCTCCTCCTTCTCGAGGAATCAGAATTGATCAGCATGCTGTCATCTTATCTTGCCAGTAGTTCGACTCCAAGAGTGTGAGTCTAGTCTCTCTTCTCCAATTGGGGAATACCGCGAGACTCCCCAGAATTCTCAGGAGAAAACCATGCCCACACAGAGGTCGTATTGGCTATCTCCAGATTGACAGGCTAGACTCCACCCTTAGACTCCCAATCATGAAATTGACATCCAAGTACATGACTGCCACATGTGCTCACTCATAATTGTTGCTATGGTTGTAGCATCTATGTGAAACTTTGAAAGTCTTTCTCCTGTTCACTGATCCACTACTTTGCCATGTATGATTCCTCTCTCCAGGTACATATCCCTCCTGATAGCTTGTCCAAAGTACATGAGACAAAGTTTTACCACGCTCAGTTCTAAGGAGCATTCTGCATGAACTACTTCCATCATGATGAACTTCTTCATTCTTCTGGCAGTGCATTCAATATCCTTTATCATCAAATTTCAAGAGCTTCAATTTTTCCCTTGTCCTTCATTTTGACTAGTTTTTACATGAACATGAAACAATTAAAAACACTCTGATTTTGACTGGGTACACTTAGTCTTCAAAATTACATCTTTGCTTTGAAATACGTTAAATAGAAGCTATAGGGGGAAAAAATCCACTGGGAATCTGGTGGAGGGCATAAACCTTCACGCTATTATTCTTGCATCTACTACTACCTGCTGATTCTCTATATACCCCACAACACCTAAAACATTCTAGATGTTTGTGTTAGACAGAATTTTCTAGAGATACAGAACCAGTCACACTCATATAAGGAAGAAATTTATATCAAGGAAGAAATTCATAGCAAGAAAGCATCCCACCCCTTGGGACCAATAATGAGAGAACCAATAACAATAGTGGAAGGGGTAGGTGGGGATACAGGGGGGAACCAATCACAAGGATCTACATAAAACCCCCTCCCTGAGGAATGGACAACAGAAAAGTTGATGAAGGGAAACACAGAGCAGTTTAAGACATGAAGAAGAAGAATTAGTTATAAATGATCAAGGTTCATGAGGGAGGGTGGGGTAAGGGGAAATGAGAAGCTGGGTCAAATAGAAAGACAAGGTTTTGAGAATGATAAGGGCAACAAATATACAAATTTGTTTGACACAATGGATGGATGTATGGATTATGAAGAGCTATATGAACCCCCAATAATATGATGTTTTTTTTTAAAAAAAATCACAAACAGCCTCAGAGTGCTCAAGTCCAGTGCAATTTTTGTTACTAGATAGAGACTCACGGAGCATCTGATCGTTGAACCAGGCAAATAAAGCAGGGACAGGAATGACTGCAGGCCAGTGAAGACTGAGACTAGTAGTTTCAAGGCAGGAACATTGCAAGCTACTGACAACTTCCCAAGAATTGCAGGCTAGATTGTGTCTACCAGTCAAAGTTTAGGGAGTCAGATGCAGGAATCTGGCCAGCAAGAGGGATAGACAAAAGGCAAGTTCACCACAGAATCTATTAAGATATCAAACAGAGGATGGAGAACATGTCTGCAGGTAATAAGCACAGGAAGATCTCCTCAAAAATACCCCAAGAAATTCCAGCAAGAGGGAAATTACCCACTTCCTGGAAGCCAGAAAACAAGAGTGAAGTACACCAATGTTTCTTCAAGTTTGAGTTTGTGAGAACTCAGAGAGCAAAGGGAGCCAGTGCAGTCCCCCATGTGACAATCAGAAATATAGACTCACTGTTGCCAACTCCCATTTACCCCTGAACAATGGCCTGAACTGCGCCTGTGCACTCTGTCCCAATTGTACAAACACACTAGTGGATACTCTCTGAACGCCATCAGAGAGTACTTCCTTCCCTACCACTCCTCCAAACCACCACCAGCACCTTTGTCCTCTCTAGGCTCTGGTGGCCTTGTGCTGTTAGCAGATGGTTTGACTCTCTCGGTCAGATATGCTCATTACTGGGTGTGGGTGGCTCTTCCAAATAATGGCTTCCGCTTTGTTATTTTAACTTTTGGACTTCCAGCATTACTCTTCCAGCACCCACCCCTCCCCTAACAGACATATGACCTCCACCCCAGCAGCCGATCCATGCACACATTTAGACCATGAACAGATCTGGACTCTCTATCCAGACCACAGCTTTTGAAGATTTTCTTGGTTTGATTTGACTTGGTTTCCCTCCTGCCATCCTTACTTTCTGGCCCCATTGACAGACATATATGCCAACACCACCACAGATTCAGTCACACCCACTCAAACCCACCCTGCTCTTCCCCATGTATGTCCCTTAGGGAACAGACCCATTAACATCCATGCTAAGGTACAAACAAGACGCTGGATCCATACCCATGTTATACCACCCTTGTTCTGTCCTTCTCTTTCTTTTTTTTGTACTTTTCCACTTCTCTTTCTTCTTCCTTCTCCCTTTTCTTTCCATTTATCTTTTCTTCTTTAAGTATACTTGTTCTTCCATGCACAGACATAGATACATAAAACTTTTTCTTCTGGTTTGCTCTCACTTTTCTTTTGATTCACCCACTATCACTTTCTTCTCTCTCCTACCTTATTTTCATGAAAGATATGTTCATGATACCTTTAAATTCTTACTGCCACTTTTAAAATACATTTTCCCATTAAAAGTCCATTCAGATGGTCTCTTATTTTTATTGATTTTATTAAGTTTACTTTGTTCTCTCTATTCTTACCCCAGCTTCCCTGCTTATGCACTTCTTTCCCTTTTACTCCATTTCTCCACTATATGCTTTCTGCCTTCTATTAGCCCTCATCCAATGTACTAGAAAAAACCCACTCAAAAAAATAACTGGACCACAATGTAGCAGAAACAGCACTAAACAATACACAGAAATTAAGAGAGGCAAACACAAACAACGAAGAATGACTCAAAACTAATTCATTCTATTAAGTGAGCAATCCATACCAGGCGATATTCCCAGAATGTAAAACACTGAAAAACAACAGCCTTCATAAACATAGATGTAAAAATTCTCAATAAAATTGTAACCAATAGAATCCATCTACATATCAAGAAAAGTAGTTTGCCATGATGAAGTGAGAGCCATAGCAGGAATGCAAGCATAGTTCAACATTTTAAAAAAAATCAATGCAATTGACCACATAAACAAAACAAAGACTAAGAACCAGATGGTCATATCAATATCAATATCAACAAAGTAGTTGACAACATACAACACTCATTTCTGATAAAAAAAGAAGCAGACATTGATGTGCCACCGAAAGTAATCTTCAGAATGCTTCTTAGAGTCATATAGGATATAAAGGGAAAATACAGGGAAAGGATGAAATGATAGAGGAGATAAAAGCCATATAAGGCCTAGGGGACAAGATAAAAAATGCAGTAGGAAATTCACACACTTCGTCAACAGACTTGAGGAGGCAGAAAATTGCAACAACAACCTAGAGGAGAACGAGACCGATTTCAACAAACAGGAAAGGCAGCCAGATAAGATAATCAGAGAAGCTGAAGAAAACCTGAGATCCCTACCTGATGCCAAGAGGAGGAACAACATTAGAATAATTGGACTACCTGAACAAGAAAACTATGAATACTGTATGTGATCGAGTATAAGCCAGATTTTTTAGCACATTTTTAATGCAGTTTTTGTGACAAAGGTTCCTTAGCTGATAATCTGGTCAACTTATGTTTGAGTATATATGGCAAGTCAAAGGCAAAAAATAGTAAGGGGATTCTTGGAGTAAAACTTACACAGCTGAATGAAAGAAAACCAGGCAACCATTCAGGAGGCAGAAAAAACATGAGCTAGACTGAATCCCAAGAAGAAATCACCAAAGCATATTATAGTTCAACTATCCAACTTTGAGGGAAAAGAAAAATTCATGAGGACTGCTAGGTGAAAATAAGCAGTAACCTATAAATGTATCCAAATAAGAATATGCTCAGACTTCTCAGTGCACACTATGAAGAAGAGGGGAGAATGGAGTAACATCCTCCAAAATTTGAAGGAAAAAAATGCAAACCCAAGAATACTCTATCCAGCCAAATTATTAAGATAGATGGAGAACAAAGAGTCTTCCCAGACAAGGAAAAACTCAAAGAGTATTTTAAAAGGAACCCAATCCTTCAAATGATCCATACTGACCCAGTATGGGCAAAAGCATAGCACATATGGAATGCAAATAAGAGACCACCACATGTTAAAAAACCCAGGGAAAGGGAACAGTGGCGAAGAGGGTATGAGAGCCCTCATAGGGCTTGATGAAGCGCAATGTAACCAAGAGGAACTACTAAAACCTGAATGAAGGCTGAACATGATAGTGAGAATAGAGAAAAGGAAAAGGAAAAAGAGGAAGAAACTAAGAGGCAAAGAGCATTTTAAAGGTCCAAATATAGGAATGTACAAATAAAAATATATTTATAAATGATGATGGGGAAATAGACCTATGTCGCGAGCCCCTCTCTGAGACGGATCAGGTAAGGAACACGCAACACACGACGCGAAGAATGGCTAGGACTCTTCTGATGGCGTTTACGACAAAGTTTAATGAAGCTGCCTCACTTTCAGGAGGTCAGCGAAGGAGGAACCCCGAGGAGGAGAAACCCAAAGCTTTTATAGCCTATTTTAGGCGTGGCTCTATGCAAT